>JAPMLY010000178.1:179362-217895 GCA_026401115.1 Tetraselmis chui | reverse complement strand
GGGTTCTGGGATGGGTCGTTCTGTGGGTGGGGTTGCGATGATAGGGGGGGGGGGGAGAGGAGGGTGGGGGGGGGGACGGGGTGGGTGGGAGGAGGGAGTTGGGGGGGTGAGGGTGATGTGGGGGGACATAAAGCGTCTAGGAGGTGTCGACGTCCCTGTGGGAGGGGGGCGGAGCGGAAGGTGTGGTTCCAGAGCAGAGTGTGTACGGAGTACACTGAGGACCGGGGGTCGAAAGAGGGGGGAGTGTAAGGTTGGTCCGGGGGAGTTGTGGCAATGAAGTATGTGTGTAAGAGGACGTGGGTGCCGCACGACCACGCCCTGTCGGAGTCGTTTTGGCGAGGTGGGTTGAGGGAGTGTAGGGCGCTGATGGGAGGGGGGGGGGAGGAGTTCCAGGCTGAGAGGAGATTGAGAGAGCGGGCTAGGAGGTCGGAAGGAGGGGAGTGATGTAAAGAGTCTATCCATGTAGCAGAGGAGTGAGTAAGGTGGAGGAGGCCGAAGTGCGAGTTTTGCCATGTGAGGACGAGGAGAGAATGGTTAGGCTTCCCCGGACGTGGGGGGTAGCCTCGATTGGCGAGGTTGGTCCAGTGGCTGGGGTATTGGGAGTTATGGTGGTGATTATCGACTTCGGTGTTAGTAATAACTGTGTATGAGGTGGAGGGAGTCGAATGGAGTTTGGTTATTCGGACGCGAGGCAGTACAGGTTAGAGAGGTCCTGGTACTGTCCCCATTGGAAGGAAAGGGCAGCATAGGAATCAAGGTAGCCGATAGGGGTGGGAAGACCATACTCCAGGTTTAAGTCGATTAAAAAATCATGCATAGTTGTGCGGCAGGTGCGTGGGCTGAAGTGGGCCGGTAGAGTGAAGCGAGGTGCGATGGTTACAGTATGATTATGGTTGTCGGGCTGGGAGGTGGGGGAAGGGGTGTGGGGTCTAACCTCCGTTTCGTCCTGAGGGGACCTAATGATGATAGTCGGCCTGCTTGGCCGGGGTTGACATGGGGGGTTGACTGGCACTGGGAGAGTCAGTGGTGGCCGGTGGGGTTCCTGTGGCCTCCTCGTTGTCCTCCGACTGGTCGTAGTAGTCGTCGAGGTCGAGTTCCTCGTCTTCATGGGAGCCGGATGGGAGGGGATGGTGGGTTGGGGCAGCAGGGGGAGGGTGGGTGGCCGCGGGTAAGGGGGGATTGGTGTTGAGAAGGTGTGGAGGAGGAGTAGGGGCACGGTGGGGTGTGAGGGAGGGGTGCGGGGAGACACGAGTTGGGGGGGTTAGGGAGGGTTGCTTGCGGGAGGGGCGAGAGGGTTTGGTAACCCCTAATGGGGGTGCAGGTTTGAGTGAGGGGTCTGTGGGGGGGCGTGGGTGGGGAGGGGAGTCTGCTGATGAGGGCGGTGTTGAGAGGGAGGGGGTGGGGTGTTGGGAGAGGGTGGGAGGTGTGGTTAGGTTGTGAGTGGGGTTTGGGGGGACGGGAAGGTGGGGGGAGGGTTGTGTGTGGGGGAGGGGGTGGGGTGGTGAGGCGGGGGAGTCCATGGGTTCGGAGGAGTCTTCAGTGATGATGGGGAGAGGGGAAGGGTGAACGGAAGGTTGTGGGACCGGGGGGGGGGTGGAGGGTGGGGGGAGGGATGGGCGTGGTAGGAGGAGGTGGAGGTGGGGTGTGAGGCTGCGGGTTGGTGTAGGGGCCATGTGTTGTGGGTTGGGAGGGCCGGGGTGTTGGAAAGTTGAATTTCCGGGAGGGAGGAGAGGTCGAGAGGGATGTCCTCGTCTTCCTGCAGCTGGAAGTCGGAGGGCTCCAGGTGCCACTGGCTGGTGACTTGAGTGTCTGTGAGGTGTCTGGACCATTGGAGGAGGAGGGCTGGGGGGTTGCGGTGGAGTGTGAATTTTTTTGTGATGGTGAGGGGCGGCGGAGAGGGAGAGGTGGTGAAGATGGGGTCCTGGAGTCGGGCTTTGCCGAAGGTGGAGTAGTGGTGGGGGTTGATATTGAGTGTGCAGGTGGATGGAATTGCGTGTGCCTCTGTGGGTGTATGTGTGAGTGAGAGGCATGGTGACTGTGCCGTTGGTGGAGATGAGTATGCTGTACATTTCAGCACTGAGAGAGACTTGGATGCTGGTGGTGACGGTGGGTGAATTGGAGGGGTGGGAGCGAAAGTACGAGCCATTTGGGAGTTTTTTCAGGGTTGTGTAGTGGTAGAGGCTGAGGGGGTGTTGGGAAGGGGGGGTGGGGTTGGGGGTATTTTGTGTGAGGTATTCTGTTGCAGTTTGGGACAGGAGGGTGTATAACCAGTGTGTGGGTGGAATGGTGCCGTCGGAGTTGATGCATGGTAGGGAGAGTGAGTGGCAGGATTGGATTAGGACAGTGGTGAGGTAGGTGTCAGCCCAGGATAAGCCGGGGACGTGTCCTGTGACGGGGGGTGGTGTGATGGTGATGGTGTGAAGGTGGTGGTCAGGGGTTACGGGTTCATAGGGTGAACGGGGGAAAATGTGAAGGGATACAGGTCCAGATTGTGAATGAATGGGATTATTGGGCAGGTGGAGGATATTTACCCAGAAGGAGGACGGGTCGGACTCGATCGGGACGGGAGTGTCCAGCGGCTGGAGTGCGTCCGCGAACCGGAGAGTGAACTGGGCTTGCTCGGGTAGGTCTTCGAGTTTGCACATGTTGTGGGACGGGGGGGTTGAACCTGTAGAGGTGAGAGCCGTCGCGAGGTCGGAGGTGAGGAGGTCCTGTAGGAGGGCGACTGCTTCTTGGCCGGTGATACCGGTGAATATCGGGGAGCGGATATTCATCCTTCGGCCTGAAACTCCTGGAGCCGAGGCAGCCCGGAGAAAGCGAATTTTCTGCTGACTTAGTTTTTCCAGGAGCGAAGGGGAGGAGATCACGGAGGGGGGCACTGGACCGGCTGAACTGAATTCACGCTGGCGTGAAGTCAGTTGGTATAGGAGTCCCACCGCTATACATGAGGTAGGAATTGTCAGGTGGATCTCTTGGAAGCTCGTGTGGAGCTCGACTGGCAGGGGTGTGGCATCGTTGCATTTCGGGGAGGTGGGGTGGAGGGTTCGTGTGGCGTTCGCGGTCCACCGTATGTGTTGGGCGAGTTCTCTGCCTATTATATTTCTGATGCGGTTGGGGAGATCGGTAAGGTCGTGTAGGCCTTCGAGTAGCCAGCGGCGGGCCAACGAGCATGCCGACACGATCGGGTCGGGGTGAGACGGGTCCGGGAGGAAGACGCCGTGGATCCAGAATCGAGCAAGGTGGGGGGGGGTGGTGGAGTACTAGCCTGTGAGGAGGAGGGAGTCGACAGTCCGGGTGGAGAAGTCGTCGGCATGTCCCATGGCCTCAGTTGACCGTGGGGGGGACAAGATCAGAGGGGTCTGTAGTCCACGACAGAGAGGAAGGGGGTCCAGTGGCGTGCCCATGAGTTGTTGGGGGTGGTTGAGCTGGGGTGCGGTGAGAAACGGGGTCATGGGGTGTCCCGCGAGTGCGTTCCGGGGATGGTAGAGGTCCGTGAAGCGGCCATGCGGCGGGGGGTCCTTCAGAAGCGCTTGCCTGTAGGTGGGGGGGGGGGGGGGTAGGGGGCGTAGACATAGCGGTCGAGTAGGATTTCGAGTGTTGTAGAGGAGTGTAGGAGGTAGGTGTGGCTTTTAGAGTTGGTGTTTGAGAGTCGTTCACGTGTTGGCTGCACGCGACCATGCCCGATGGGACCTGGGTTTGTTGGATGTTGGCGACGGACAGGGACGTCCGGACGCTCTGAGGGGCGCGATGTGGCGCGCCGCCGACCGGGGAAGAAGCTTTTTGTAAGCGATGAGTTGTCTGGGTGTGGCGTAGTACTTTGACGGGTACGTGTGTAGATTTTGAAGTGGGTGGCGCGATAGCTGTCTGGAGGATAAAATTCAAATCCATGAAAGCTGCGCCTTTGAGCGTGTACCGTCTGGTGTCGCTACGGATCCACTGACCATTGTGAGCTAGGCTCGGGTGGGGAGAGGTGAATGGTGCACGCCGTCCGGCAGCCCTGTCACCAGTCTTGCGCTCGATGGGAGGCCAGGCCCAGAGCGAAGACGATCGGCGTTGCTCATCCGAGCTACCGATCCATCCCCGTGTTTTGTGGCTCAGTAGTACTTTAGGAGTACTTGGGATCTTTTTACTGTCTTTAGTGACGGTAGGATATGTTTCGGCGGAGGACCACTATATGGGATTCGGTGTAAAAAAATGCGGGGTAATGGCGCTAGGCCGCCACTCCGATGTAGTCGCACTACGCGAACAAGCCGACCGTTGGCAGCTCGGGGGGGAACGGGTACCGGTTGTATCTGAGTATAGATATTTAGGCGCGTTGATAAATTCGGATTTAAGTATGCGAAATATCGTGGGCGATAGGGTAAACAAAAGTAGGCGCGCCGTTGAAGCGCTCGACTCGGTGTTAGGAGGGCGGGATATCCCCATTAATGCACGCACCTCGGTGCTTAAGACCTGCATATTGCCGGTCCTTACTTACGGGTGTGAAGTATGGGGGATGGATTCGACTAGCGGCGTCAATAGATTACAAACTATATTAAATCAATGTTTGAGGCGCCTAGTTGGGGTGGGTGCAAAGGCCCTTGGGGTAGCCACAGCGCCACTACTACGGGAGCTAGGAATAGCACCCATAGAAGCAATGGCAACATCGGCTAGGACTAGGGCATTCCTTAAAGCGCCCACCCTAAATACATGCATAATCGATCTAGTGCGCCAACCTAGTCGTATGCGCCCAAATGCTTGGACGTCTGGGACCGTGCGGTGGCTGGATCGTTTTGCTAGGGCAAGTGCGGAATTAGCCCAAAACGTACGCGTCCCACCCGCTTGGAGGTCTTTGCAACCACGCGTGGCCTCTAACCTTGTTAAAGCAGCGGTATGGGGTCGTTTCGAGACATCATCGTCGGCATGTACTAATACGTGGAGTATTTATTCCCAGGCCTCATATGTTGGAAACCCATTGCCACAATACGGCACGGGCATTCCCGCGGGGGCCGTTGCATGGTTACACATTATGATTCAATTGCGTACGCGTGTATTTCCCACAGCCCGTCGTCTTGCCCGCATTCATGTCATGCCTGAACGTTTTCTCCATCATTGTCCTGCATGCGGCGGGAATGTTATTGAATCTATAGAACATATTTTGCTTGAATGCCCACGTTGGGAATGCCACCGTCGTAATTTTGGGGCGCTAGCCCCAGATTTTAATGGTTTTGTGCGTCGTTTCGCTACATCCCCCGAAGATAAGAATGCCTTACTTTTAGGCGGTGTCCCCCCTTCCCTCCATGGCGCCACCCATTTTACAGGAAATGGGAGGTTTTTCCAAGTTATGGCGCCAAGCCCTCCCTCATATTGCTTTCGTTGTAGTTCATGTATCGCACTCCCGAAATGTTTTGCTCCGTAAGATGGGCCTTGGTCCTTCTCGCATTTCTCGAATGGGTCGACGCCCGGACGGGTAGGGCAGACCTTTCTTGGTTAGTGCCGGGAATGCACTCATGTTTGTTTGCATGTCACTGGAAGGTTTTAGTTGGTGAAACTCCAACACTGGCCTCGTGTGGGGTTAGCGCAGTACGGTACGGTTCTCGTACAATGGTACTTACTGCACTCACACGAGCGTCGCCTACCCGGCCGGGAGCATGATCGATGACGAGTTGAGGTTTGTTTCGAACTTTTGCTCTCAGTCATGCTTGCAAAACGCCGCCTGTAGAGGGTACCGGTGCGGGTTCCCTGCCAGTCCCTGCCAGTTCCCTGCCAGTCCCGGGGGCGCAAAAAAAAAAAAAAAAAAAAGCAGGTAGAGATAGCCAAGAGACGAGACTCCCGGCTACTGATGATCCGAGCGCTGGCTGTTCAGGGCAGCGCTATATCCAGGGTCACGGCTAACGTATTGAAAATGTCTACGAGCAAGAGGCCGGTGAGTCACGGCGCTGACGCTGACGCCCCACAACAGACGGAAGAGAGGAATGGCACGGACGGGGCGGAAGGTAGCACTGCGGCCGGTCGCCAATCGACCCCGGCAGTTTCGTGGTCGATGGCTCTGTTGCTGGCTGTGTTGGGCGCGGCTCTCCTTGTTCAGTACTTCGTGCAGTCTGTTCCTGTGCGCCCGTATCTCTCACCCGCCTCTCACCATCCTGTCACCCTCCTCTCTGTATTCATATATTTCCCCGTTGTCTTTCATCTTCTAAAGTGTTTTTCTTACCGTGCCACCAACCTCGAAAGTTGGCTTTTGGCTGTACCTTATTTTATTATTGTCGGTGCCGTGTGGCCGATAATTGACAAGCGTGCTCAACAGGAAGCTCGAGTTTGGCACTCACTGTTAAAAAAATTACTTTCCAGACGTTGGGCTTCTTCCACGAGGCGAAGCACCCCGAACGGCGGGCCTTTACTCAGGACGAGTTGTCCAAGTTCACGGGTGCTGGCGACACACCCATATATATCTCCATACTCGGCCAGGTACTGCGTACGGGTGAAAGCCGAGGCCGCCTGCGCCGTGCGGTGTCTCTGATTCTGCTTGGGACCCTTTGACCGTGTCCTCGTCGATACGGTGACAGGTTTTCGATGTCACCAAAGGACGCCGGCACTACGGACCAGGCCAGGCATACTCTGTCTTTGCAGGGCGCGATGCCTCGCGCTCGTTTATCACAGGCAAGTAGGAAGGCTGAGCCCAAAAGGTTCCGTGGGTGGTCGGTGGGGAGAGGCGGTGTGATGTGAAAAAACGTCGCATTGGGTTTGAATGTGTAGGCGAGTTTGAGGGGGAGGAGGTGCGTAGTGACGTGACTGGCCTGGAGCCCCAAGAGATGAAGGGGTTACTGGAGTGGAGGGGCTTTTATCACGAGGTGCGAGCGTCCTCTCTCGTCCGTATTAGTACATCCTACAAAGTGGTCGGATTTGCAGCACTTCATTTGCCGTTTGGGCCCGCTGCTGGTTTCGTGACGCCTGCCTTCTGACCCCACCCGCACGCACAGACGTATGTCTTCAAAGGCTACCTCGCAGACTCTCTGTATTACGACGGGGAGGGGGAGCCGAAGGCGTTGCTAGCGGAGGTCGCACGGGGGGCGAAGGAGGCGGAGCGGTTGGAGGCTATTCGGAAAGCCAACAGGAAGAAACACCCGCCCTGCAACATGAAGTGGACAGCCGCTGAAGGGGGGCAGGTGAGGCGCGTTCGGGGAGGGGAGCACAGGCACACATACCTTACGCACATCAAACATGCACGTGGCGGACAGATACTTCGCTGACACACACATGCACGCACACACACACCCACCCACACATATGCCTATCACACACACAACAACGTCAACCAAAAGACTCATCTCAGTTTCACACACACACACACGCTCACCATACACACTCACATAAACGCAAATGCTATGCGCATACACAGTGCACGTCCCAGTCATGCACACACACTTAGAAACCTCCGAAATGCACACTCCTCAATCACAAACAAACTCACGCACACAGCCATGCACACACATACAGCGTTCATCTCAATCTCACACGCACATGCGTGCCTCTGAGTTGCACACACGCACACACCTCAATCAAATACTCTTGCGCGCACCACCACACATAGGCAACACAGACACACGCACATTACCCATATTAATTCACCGATTACTGCACTAACCAGCAGTAAGGGGCCTATTAAGC
Organism: Tetraselmis chui; assembly: GCA_026401115.1. Lineage (NCBI taxonomy): Eukaryota > Viridiplantae > Chlorophyta > Chlorodendrophyceae > Chlorodendrales > Chlorodendraceae > Tetraselmis > Tetraselmis chui. Next base: position 210,251 of record JAPMLY010000178.1, on the reverse strand, counting down.
GTTGCCTACTTGTGCACGGTCAGGTGTGGTGTAATGAGGGCTACCCTCGGCTGCTGGTTGAGTACGAGGAGAACCTTCTCCCAAAGGACGGACAAGTGCGCAAGGCGAAAGAGCGCTGTGCATGTTTTGAGACAGTGGGCTGGTCGGACTTGCGCAAGGTGTACAAGGGTTGCAAGCCCGACGCGCAGTCTTGCAAGGTGGTGAAGAGCACCTAAGAACGGGTGCTCGGCAGCTTTCCCACCCGAAAAGAGCATACAATTTCTGTGATCGATAGAAATAAGCATTCATTTTAAATATGTATTCCTTCAGGCTGCTCTCTTTTTGGCACAGAGTGCCCGGCTGTATGTGTGTATGTGTGTGTGTGTGTGTGTTTGCATATATGTGTGTGTGTGTGTGTGTTAATTAAGGAGGGGTTGTAAAAGAAATGCAGGGTCACTCGACTTTGCTGTCAGCTCGAGATTTCTGCGGCATGAAAGCAGCCAGCAGCACAGCGCTCACAGTGGCGGCCACCAACCCCCACGTGACTTCGCCCCGATTAACGGGGTGGGCTGCGTCTAGGGGCTTCATTCCTGTTACGACGGCAACGGCGGCGCAAAGAAAAACGACAGGGCTCAGCGCGCGGTGGGCCTTCTTTGCTAAGCCGGTCAGCTTCACCGATGGGATAATCCGGTAATAGATAGCCGCCCCTCCGGCTGAAACGCCCAGCGACGCCAGCACCACGCCCAGCCCCAACGACCCGTGCCAAGTCCTACACACCCACGCTAAATGTCAGTCTGAAGGGACTCGAAAACTAAAGTGGGTATAGCTTTTCCGAGTGAGGTTAGACAGGAGGACCCACTTGAAGTGAGGCTTCCCAAGACGTTCCTTATTGATGTAAATCGTCGCGAAGCCGGCGAGCGAGAACACGAGTGCCAAAAGTTGCAGCCGGGCGTGGTTGGCCATGAGAGTAGCGCGGGCGTCCTTTCCCGTCGTAATACCAGCTTTTCGTGCGAACAGAACGCCTTCACCCATGAGGGTAAGGAAGGCCAGCGACATCAGGATCGGGTGATAGGAGAACAGGCTGCCGTTGAAAAGGAGAAGAGCGACGGCCCCCGGAATCCCGACCAGCAGCGCGTGCAGCATGTACGAGATAAACGCCTCCATTCTTATCTCGCAGTTGCAGAGGTATATAATATATCTGTTGCTATCGAAAAAGCAGCTTGTTATTGCCGTCAAATACCACCTATGTTCCATGCGCTACTTTGACTTTTGCGGTGAAGTTTATCATATCACAGGCATATGCACTACGGACCGGATCATGTAGCCGTGGCAGCCTGGCGGAGGACTCACAGGCCTGTGACAGGACGACAGGTGACTCACAGGAGTCACATCAGGTACCCGTAGGCAGGTGCGGGTATACATGTACGGGTACTGTAGCTTCGGCGTTGTGTGCTTGGCGGTGTTGGTATACGCACTCTTCCACAAAAATCCGTTTACAGCAAGTTTTCTATGCACCGCACAATGGGATCAGAGAGCACCTAAGGCTGGCCACTAGAGGAATAGCGGAATAGCGATAGCGGTACGTATCACTATACAGTACCGAAACGTACTGACACGTCGGAACTATTAGTAATAAATAAATCGCGAAGCGATACGAGCTATAGGTCCAGGCAAATAATATGGTCAGATTGATTTGAATCTAGAGGTTTGCATATCCAATATCATGTGTACGGGACAGTAACTCTAGCGGTTACTGTTACCGTTAATATCGGCGCGTCTCACCTGCAGGGCAACCACCTTGCCCAAGCAGTTAGACGCAGCCAACGACCAACGACTTCCCCAACGGTCAGCTCTAGCTAGCCCGTGCCTTATAAGCCGTAGCTAGCCACGAGCCTAGGCACTCTCTGCTTTCGCGCTCAGCCAATCTAGGCTTCGCGCGAATGCAGTCTCGACTCTAGTAGTCGAGCAGGGTGTCAGTTTTACCTTTTCGTCCCATGCGCACTCGAGCGTCACGCGACACTTCCCCTCGTTCAGCTACGCAATTCCCCACTATGCAGCCCTAGGGTAAATGCTTACAAGAAGAACCAGATGAGCACGGACAGGGAAAGTGGGAGGGGAAACAAGAGGGCAAGAGTGACAAGAGGATCACGGAATCCAATACACAGCAAAAGGAAAGCACTACATTGTGCATAAACCTAGCAGATTATACTAAGGAAACTCTTAAGCCACGCCGAGAATGCAACACTTGGAGGCGACAAGCGGCGCCTCACGCGCCGCTCGAGGAAGCACGGGGACGCTTGCGGCCCATGGCGCGGGTGAAGAGCGCCGCCTCCAGGCAAATAATAGGAGGTATATCTCCTATTCGGAATAGGAGGTATAGCGTTTTTCAAATAATGTACACGATATACAGGCGAAGCGAAATAACGAAATACAACCGGACCGCTATGGGTTTGAGCGACCGGTTTGGGCTGGCTGGCTCACCGACTACAGGTACCCGTACAGCAACGAGGGATGCCAGCAACGGGACAACGCAAATGCAGTGGCGTGCCATCGTCTAGAAGAAGGAATCCTAGGACTATCGCTAGTATCCCACATGTTCACCACGTAGTCGCTATCGCTATCATGGAATCCTGCGCGGCTTGTGTTGGAGTGAGCAGCGGACGCATTCGCTCGGCGAGCGATCTATCTGGACACACGCATTTTCGAAAATCTATCTCTTGTTGACTTGCCCACTCGCTCAAACAAGAGGTAGATCGACGCCGAATTTATCGATAATCTAGAAGCGTACCTTGAGATACCTTTATAAAACAAGTTGCACCATCTGTGTGGCAGCAAGATTATCGTCTACTCAACTTTTTCGATAGCGACTTGCGGGGTAGCTCCTCCAAGTAGTTGGTAGTAGCGATCGTCGCTAGATGGTTCACACAAGTACTTAACTGTAGTTGGTCCCTATTCGCTATTCGTTTAGCAACGCGAAATAGCACCCATACATCCTAGGCCGACTCGTGCTGACTGGACTGGCTTGAAATCGAGAAACGTACTGTGACGTACTATACCGTACAGCAATATGGTCACGTGTGCGCTATTTGGCTATTCCACTAGTGGCCGGCCTAATAATCCTTACGACAACTCTCTTGTTGGGCGGTAGGCTCGGAGTGTACTGACCGAGGTGGTCAAAAAAACATCTTACAAGAAAAAATAGCATAAGCCACTATCAAGTAAAAAGAGGAAAAAACTTAAGCCCGAGGAGGAGGAAGGCATGCCAAATCATTAGCATTGCGCTCTTGCAAAGCATCGCGGAGATAGGAACCCAAAGTACCATGATTATTAGGAATGCCCGAGGTGGTCCGAACACGGGCATTGGTGGCAGGAATCTAGCAGGTGGCATTGTCGTTAACATTCTCATGGTCTACAACAATACCGGCCACTTCGAAATAAGCACTCCAAGTACGACTGCCCCTCCAACCAGCTCGTATTCGTAGTACTCTCTCCCTTCTCTTCAACCTCCGCGCGTGCTCACCGCGCTCCATGTTTTAAATCGCCGGGGGATTCCAAGGGGTTGTAGTTACATCGAGTAATAGGGTGTGGCATTCCGCCGGGGTGACGCAAACTCCAAGGGAGGACGTACATTGATCCCTCACCAAACCTGCAAGACAAGGGTATCGTTGTTGTTCGCGCTATCGCATCTATAAAAGATTGGGGCCTATCGCCAATCGTTAGTAATCTCGAATTAGTATAGACATTTAGCATGGCGCGCGGGGGGGGGGGGTGGGGGTGAGGCAAGATGCCAGTCAGTGTTACTCGAGAGAATGGCGGCCGACACACAAGCTGCAACCTTAAGAACGCGTGGTGCTACGCGCCTAGAAAACCGGAATTTTCGTGCGCTCAACACGAGTTGGTAATTTTTATTTCCATTACACGCAGAAACTCCGCGTCTTTTATGCAATGCACTATGCAATTAGGCAACACTTGATACGACAACTCACGTGTTGGGTAGGCTTATACTCTATTGACCGAGAGTTAAACAAGATCGGCGGAGCCATAGGTCGTATACAAAGATTGTTTACATGTATTAAGCGGTTACAAGCGGGTATTTTTACGAAATGTTTGCCCACCTTTCGATGGGGACATTTGCAGTGGCGGCGGCGGAGGCGCCTCCACTGCGGCAAGAGTGGGAGCCGTAGATCGATAGGAATTGTTTTGCGGAAATCCCCATTACGGTACCTAGCCACAGGATGAGATGGAACGTGTGTACTGTCCAAAAGCGATATTGCAACCATTTGGTGTTGTAAGACCCGATGTATTTCGCACGTAGTGGCCATATCAAAACCTTGAAAGACATTAGTGGTGTTGTCAACGGTCTTCTTGCATGGGACGTGGTCTAGCGAGCGGCGCAACAACATGACCGGGTAGGTTGTGCCATGCACGCTCGACGCGATAGCAACCGAGGTGCCCTCGCGCTATTGGTCACTCTTACGTTTTCTAAAGGAGACTACGAGGGATCCGTTCTGCATTAATTTGATGTCTTATCGCACCCAGTTAGCTGTGTCGTCAAATCGGCAAATAGCCCCACACGTGATGATACACATGATCGCGACCACCAAGTGACAGTACGGAGGGATATTATGAGAAGGAGCGTAAATGGACCCGAAAGCTGAGAGCATGAGACGTCCTTCCATTGGAAGGGAATTTTCTGTGTGACATGAGCCCTTCCATATTCTACGCTTAGCGGCTTCTTTAACGAAATTAGCTAGTGGCGACAAGGTCGGAAGGTGGTTGAACGAATTTATTTTAATTTAAAACGCAATAGCCGCGGAGGTAGTTTCAACTGCTAGAAACAGTGTAGTTGTGAGAGCGACTGCATGGAAGTACAAAGCCACCGTTAAATCATCGGATGGGACGGGCTAGCGGGGATGTTGCACAAGAATATAGATTTACTCTACGCGTATGAGAATTATGTGGCCGAGCTGGATGCGGCATTTTCGTGTGCGGACCGACGTAGGGCACTGGCAAAAGTCGCCTCTACTAGACCCGCGTAATTAACAAAGGTCCAAGGTGAGCTATTCGGCGGGAATTATTAGGGGGGGCTTTGCCAAGCGTAGCGCACGCTGTGCAAACCGAGGTCGAGCACATTTTAGGCGCCGGCAACGCGGCGCAAAACTGAAGCGAATCGCCAGGACATGCCACGATGGTGGCTTATGGTGCTTTTGATAACCACCATGTTGGCCCGGAAGGAAGAGGGTAAGGTCCTCTCTTGGTGACCAAGTCCAATCAATAGTAAACTCAGCGAAGTGTATCCCATAATGTTCTAGCAAATTCCACCAATCCACCAAGAGGAAGAGGTCCAAAACGGGGCACTAAACGTAGAGGGTAGCTGAACAACATGCAAAGTGGCGGATAACGTCGCCAATAAGCCGAAATGGCGTGTTGATCTAGTTATTAGATTTCTGACATGAGAAACCAGAATCATTAACACCCGACGTGCTCAGGCACTAGTGTTGTGAGATAAAGGTATTGCATTGAGCATTTACACTCTTCCCATAAAGTCCGTTAATGGCGGCACGCATTTAATTACCCGCCACGCACAGCCGCAATGGCCATGCGGTTAGAGTGGGGGGTAGAGTAATGAATTTCGAACAACACACCACGGCGCTTTGTTCACTGACGTGGGCACCTCTATTGGCACGCTCCGAATATTGCGGGCACACACGTTGGATTCGCGGCCGAAATTTTGCGGGCCGAAAACTGTGCATGTGCAGGTTATGCACGCCTCTATGCGTGTCTCGGTCCACGTAGTGTCGTGACAAGCCGGGAGACTACTCGACATTGGGCTATCAGCATGTTTGCACATCTGCACGAGTATACCCGCCGAGTGTGTTGCGCCCGGCTCCCTACATAGCGGCAACACCGAGAATGGCATACCGTGTGCACTAGGTATTCTTGCCAAGTGCCCGAGAATACAACCAAGAAGCACGGGCTAGGGACCTATTGGGCTTAAGGGACGGTTGACTTGGAGTCCAAGCACCCTAGCGCGCGGATCACTGGCCTTTGAAGCTCTCGCATCGCCGGGCGTGAAATATGGCGGGGAGCTTTCAAAGCACCCTAGCATGGGCCTTGGATTGGCATGCGACAAATGGCACTACACCATGCCATCATGGGGCATGAAATGGGTAACGCCGTGAATAGACGAATTATAGAGCGCTGATTAGTGAGCGTAATGGCGGAGCGGGGGTGCGGGTACCCCATGTCCAAGGATTGCTAGCCCCGCCCGAATGTGGCAGACTTTGAAACCCTAAAACTTTAGTTGGCTGTACGAGGGGCTGGATGGCATCGGACGGCGGATTTGACGCGAATACCGGCCGGTAGGCGTAAAATAGGGTGAAGGGGCTTCGTTAATTTTAGGGCATTTATAGGGTATTTTTCGACAACTTGAATTTACTTCGGGGAAGGGCTTTCATTTGTAGCTATATTTATCGAATCGGGCACCGTACGGCAAAGTTAGACTTTTCTAAGCCTCCCAAGCTATGGGTTACCGGCCTCTATCCCACCCACGTCAAGCATCTTAACGGCACATGCCATCATACCCGCGTGCTCCCATGTTTGCGGACAATATGCTGGGATCATGAAAACCGCGTGTTGTGTCACCGACTTATTCGGGAGTATTCACGAGCCAAAGTGTGAGAAATCCGAGTTCCGGGGCGCCCGAATCTTGGTATGCCCCGAAGTCGGGTTTGGCCCACAAACCATCATACGTCAGTTCGTAGCCGTGACGGGCCCCATCTGTGCCCCGCTTCCCCCTTAACTTCACCGTCAAGACAAGTTTCGGTCCGCCTTTTCAACGAGCTTAAGTACAGTTAAACCCTACATGATGAACACTACATGATGAACACCCGCTCTACGCGAAAGCCCCTATTTCACTAATAACGGACTTTATAGGAAGAGTGTAAGCTCCCAACGAACACGTCTACGGTATGTGGGCCCTAGCGCGAGTCTAGCACGGCAAAGTAACCATGGCTAAGCATCAAGTTGTAAGCGTCTTGGAGTCTACTACTATCGTCGACAGCATGCTTAAGGTCCCGAGGCACCTAGTTAACCTCCAGAACGACATTGTGTTATGTGCTAAACTCGCGGAGTTTTATCGCAAGGTCATAACATGTAAGTATCGAGACCACGGCCCATTATGAATGTAAGGTTACGACTATATGTTTGAATGGTAATAACTATAGTGCCCGCGCTAAGGGCAATGAAAGACATAACGAAGCGTAACGGAGCTGTAAGTTCCTTGAAAGTCGAAGGTTGTTGTCGTTCCCATATGTTAAAGAACTTGTGCGCAATTAGTACACATGAGTCGCTAGTGCCGCGGACCATGAGGCCGCCCCAACCAATGTCGCTAGCGTCAGTTTCTAAATTTATAGAGAACCTCCGAACTGTCGGCAAGATAGCTCCAGTCGAGGAGAGGCGTCGTAATGGCTGCGAGTGGCGCAGTTCTGAAAGCGAATCAGCGGTGAGGGTCACCCACGACGAGCATCCAAATTTCCGCGAGTTGAGGACTCTATATTAAAAAAAGTCAAGGAGTCAAGTGGTTAGCATATGCTTCTAGGTGGCGCGAGAACAAGAAGTCATCTGTGCATGGTAAGAACTTGATACAGAAATTGCGCAAGCATGCGACCAAACCAAAGCATGTTTTAGCGAACGCGTAAGGAGCGCTGCGGAGACCACTGGGAGGACATTATAGACGTAGAGATTATTACGCTAGCGAAAACCTACGAATTGCTTGGCTGATGGGTGAAGTTCAATGTGATTGAAACTAAAGGTAAGATCGTGAGAGGTCGTATAGTCTCCTTGAGATATAGGAGGTCTTTCAAGCTGTGAAACCCTTCAAAAGCGAACTTGAGGACGTAAATCCACACGTTAACGTGGCGCATATCCACGATTAAGCGTATCTTAGAGCTGCGAGGCTTGGGTATCGTCCCACGTGCGCTAATTACCAAGGTGGTATGACTGTCAAGGAGACGTGGCCAACGGCCTTAATTTCGCGGACAAACGGGTCTATAACCCCGGAGAGTTGGTCTGCCGATTCATTGGAAATTGGAAATTGTTTACAACATGTGCCGGCAAACTGGACCGACTGCTGTCTCTCGGGCCTCTCTACCAAGCCATACAGGACTTATAAGCGAGTTTAGCCCGGGTCTCTTCGACCAGGTACACCTATCGACACACCTAGCTTCACTGTGTGTCGACGTTCCTCGGGAGTTAATAAAACTGTAAGCAACCGCAGTAATTGCCACAGTCCCCCCGCCTAAGAAGTAACAGCGTAATAATTTTGTAATCAAGCAAAACAGATCTAAAAATAAATCCACTTGTCGAGAAATGCAAAACTAAACTGCTGCTCGACCTTCACGATGCTCGGCCCGCTCCCACCGAACCGGGGTGCCGACCGGCCGAGGCCGGTCGACGTTCGGGAGGGACGACGGGCCAGCCTAATCTAGCTCCCGCGTGACTTCGGTCTTGCCGAAGATAGGAGGGGAAAGGCTGGCAAAAAAACCCTCCTCGCGCGGTCGCTCGTCGATCCCGCCGTCCCATCCCGTAAGCCCCGCCAAGGTCGCCGCCGCATCCGCCGACGCGACGGTCCCCCTTGTCGAGGTCCCCCGTCACCTCCAGGGCAGGTGGGGGGGACCGAGACACATAGACATAGAAAAAATGGGCGCTCCTGCCTCCGCACCTGAATTTTCCCCGCTCATTTCCCCGGTTTTTTCGCTGTCTGGTACCCGGGTACCAGTCAGGTAGTCCGGCCTGCGTCCGTACCCTCCCCCCCTCTGATGCGCGTCCACCTAGCAGACTTTGTTGAGGTTGGGGCCTCCGCGCTCACCCGGCCCCCCCCGCAAGGGTCTCGTCTATCCGGTAGTGGGTATCGAGGAGGGGGGGGGGGGGGGGGGTCAGGTCGCCGTAGCCGGATCCGTCGGGCCGCGGGTGCACGGAAATAAGTCAAAACCCTCCGTGCCGGGTTTTCCGGCGGCGCCGACCCGGAGGGTCGTCGTCGCCATATCTTGTCGCTCCGTCCTTCGCGACAGGCCTCCTTGCCGCCCAAGCCTACTCCTCCCCCCTCGGGAGATGTATCCTGTCGGCGTGGCGGCTCGCTAGTGAGCGCCCTACCCTGGTGCTGCTCCCCAACTAGCTCGACGCCGGGTACGGACATTATTTTAATTTTCCAAAAAAAGCCCTCCGTACATGGCTTTCCGGCGGCGGCTGATCCTGAGGATCCCCGCCGCCTCACATAGCCGCTCCTCCGCCTGCGACCGGCCACCGGCCTGCTCCAGGTCTTGCTTCCCCCCCTGAGAAGTGTCGACCGGTACAAGGCTAGTCGGCGGCTAGCGAGCGCCCTTTCCTGGCGCTACTTCCCGGCTGGCCGCCACCAGCTCCAACACCCACCCCCCACCGCAGATCCGGCCGTACCCTCCTCGCAATCAAACGCTTCTGAAGTACAGGTCCCACCCCCTCGAGGTAGGGCTGTCCTTAGTAGTATCTGTACGCGAAAAAACATATCGGACGGGCCGAGCGGGAGATCTTGGCGCCGGTATCGCACAGAAATTATTTTATTCAAAAGCCCTCTGTAGAGGGCTTTCCCGACAGCTGCTGATCCCGCGGATCGAGCTGTCGGCCCTCTTAGCCCCCTACCGTGCCAGGCCTGGCACGGCTACGGGGTTTCCAGCGCCCACCACGGGGAGGTGAGGGGATGCCGACGGGCCTGCGAGCGCACCCCCCTCCGGGGCCGCCGCCGCTGCGCCGCCGGCGGGCGCCGTCTGCCGATTTAGAATTATGGAAATCAGCAAGTGGACGAGGGCCGCTCTTCCAGGCAGTGAGCGGGAAACCGTGGCGAATCCACGACAACACTTAAGAGATAAGGATTGCATAATAACGTGGTCCAAAACGGGAGGGGTCGTTTTAATGTACCAACCGTGTAAAAGGAGATGCCCTCGACGAAAGCCCCTTTGTCGTGCGGGTACCAAGACGGGTCCAAGTCGGCTGAATTAAGCTCATCGGGCCCGTAGCGGTTAAGAACGCCGGACACTCGTTGTTCTGCAAGATAAGTCAGGAATTGTATGTAAGGTGAAAGGCACTAATTCGGAAGCACGATTCACACATTGATTGTTGATTATAGCATACAAGTAAGCTTACTAACCTTGCACGAGGGCCATGAGCCTCGCGGGGATTTAATTAAAAGAGGTAGCCTTGGTTGTTGGCCTACCGGACGATGCAATATCAGCAAGCCGGGGTTTCTTTAGACCCGCGGCAGGGCGGATTGGCTCTGATATGTAACTCGAACATCTAAGTACCATGTGGAGTATACACCCTTTCGGTGGGGGACATACCCCAAGGGGAAAATACTCGGCTAAAGAGTGCACGATTGCTAGCCAACTCGCTTTATTGTTGCGTTCGGGGATCGTTTTTGAAGGTGTCCGTAAGCCCCACAAGAAAAGCACGGTCCTAGCTGCCCACCTCCCGGTGCATGGGCGGGAGGAGGACGTTGTTGGTTATTTAACAAGAACGCGTTATGAGCGCCAGCTAAGTTAGCACCGTTAGGGTGACCGGGGGTGATAAAGCGTGCGACACGGTTACAATGGCCAAGAGGAGCGCCCGGACGATAATAAGAGGGACGAGTACCGGCGGGGCCAGCGCGGGCGGCCTTAGCGACCTTCTGAGCGCGAACAGCTTGTGCTAGCAACATGTAACAACCGTATGGGTCTCCTCTCTCTCTCTCTCTCTCTCTCTCTCTCTCTCTCTCTCTCTCTCTCTCTCTCTCTCTCTGAAATTGAAATTGAAATATTTTACTCCAATACCAGTAAAACCGGTTGGAGTCTCTGGGCCCCCCCTTTTGCTATGCTCAACTTTGTTGGACTTCTAAGCGTGAGGTAGACCGTGAACTACTAATCCCAACCTCTCCAATGGCAGTAACGATACCGTCTAAAACATACCCGTATCCAGGTATTTATTATTTTCTGATCTATACGTTTTTTTTTTGGATACAGTATGAAATAATAGATGTCGCTAGTCTCCACGATACGCGGCCTGCTCCAGCCGCTGCGGGGTCGCTGATCAGCAAGGCTGCTCAGCTTGAGCTGGTCGAGGCAAACCTGCCTGACCTCGGCTCTTGTGCGACTCCGGTCGTGCCGGAGCTTGGGGGGAAAGAGAGGTGAAAAATCCCCCTCGCATAGGTCGTCGTCGGTCCCGCCTTGATCCGTGCTCAACCCCGCCCGATGTATTAGCCGCTCCTCTCGACGCAGCTCTCCACCTAGCCGAGTCTTCTCTCCTCCTTCGGGGGCTGAGAAGAAAAAAGAACTAGGCTGCAGACGGTGTCCGGCTGGCTCTCCTGCCCCCGAGCCAGATTTTCTCCTGTCCCCTGTCCTTTTCCCGTATGTTTCCAACACCTATCTGATCGCGCTGTAGCCGTCCGTGCCCTCCCCCGGTGGTTTACGTTGTTAGGGGGCCGCCTTTACGAGCAGTGTGCCGTTACGATAACCCTAGGCACACTGCCTGAGGCAGCATGTCGATAACCGGGTACCGACTAGGGAAGAGGTTGGAAGAACACATGGATCGAGTCGCCGGTCCTCAAAAGATGGTGGGTACGGGAATTTTTCCAAAAAAACCCCGTACCGGGCTTTTCCGGCGGCGGGCGATCCTAGGGACCGCCGCCGCCAGACGGTGTCGCTCCTCCGGCTGCGACCATCCTCCGTCCTGCGCAACAACAGGCCTCGCCCCCAGGGGAGACCTAAGGCTATCGCAGGGCTGGCGGCTGCTAGCGAGCGCCGTCCCTAGCGCTGCTTCCCAGCTATCCGCCGCCAGCTCCAACACCCTCGTCCCTCCGCTGATCCGCCCGTACCCCTCTTCGCCAAAAAATATTTCGCAGACGCCGCCCCCGCCCCATCGTCGGGAAAGTATCTGCGAGTATTTAGTCGCGGAAAAGACATATCGGACTGGCCGAGCGGGAGATCCATGTGCCGGAGTACGGATATTATGTTTTTCCAAAACCCTCCGTACATGGCTTCCCGACAGCTGCTGATCCCGCGGATCGCAGCTATCGGTACCTCGTTCAGCCCCCTACCGTGCCAGGCCTGGCACGGCTATGGGGTTACCAGCGCCCACCGCGTGGAGGTAGAGGTAGGTGCCGACGGGCATGCGAGCGCACCCCCCTCCGGGGCCGCCGCCGCTGCGCCGCCGGCGGGCGCCCTCTCTCTCTCTCTCTCTCTCTCTCTCTCTCTCTCTCACACACACACACACACACACACACACACACACACACACACACACACACACACACACCATATTATTCTCGTAACTGGCACGAAGGCAATTTTGCATCATGCGAGCTAGAGTAAAAGCATTGCCAGCAACGTCTCTAAGTGTCTTTTGGTCTATAATAGCTTACATCTAAACAGCTCCATCTTAATCGGGTTCGTTCCTAAGAAAATGCTCGTACACAACCCATAGTGCCCAATAGAATAGAGACATGAAATTGATACAATCCGTGCGAATGCGGTTCACCTTACCGGATTTGTCAAGGTAACCGTCGCGAGGCACAAGAAGTGTGCGAGCGAGGGCTCGAAGGCGAGCGGGGCCATCCGTGTCCGCCTCGTCTTCATCCGACCCGTCGGGTGCGTTCCTCCCTGATGAGCGCGCGCGGGAAGGGGGGGGGGGGAGGGGGGGTTACAATGCTCCGATCCGAGAGTTTCGGCATGGCGCGCGAAGCCTTCACCATGAACGCGTATAGGCCATACTCTTACTCGTAGAGGTGGCTATGTATTGCGTCCATATCCGACTCCACTTTAGCTGCAACGGCGGGGTCATATTATTGTTGAATCGCTTCTATTGCAGAGAAAATGTTTTGGACACGGCTTGAATCCTCGATTTAAAGCCAACAAGGGAACGCTCCGATTGTGTCGCTGTCGGAGCTGCCAGGGCGTGCCCAGAAGGGCAATCGGTGGAATCGTCTTCCGGTGTTGTAGAAAAGGGCACCGGAAACACAAGCAAGAAGGGAAGGCAAAGGGCCAAACGGGGGTAGGCCATTGCACAAGAAGACAAGAAGTCAGTGTTACTCGAGAGAAGGACGACCGACCCACAAGTCGCAGCCTTAAGAAGGCGTGGTGCTACGCGCCTTGAAAACCGAGATTTTCTGGTACTCCCTTCCTATGCGCAGTAACTTGAAACTTGAAATTTGAATATGAAATTTGAAATTGTTTACAACATGTACCGGGAGAAACCCGCTGCTGCCTCTGGACCCTCCTTGCTTTGCATGTAAAAAGGTCTTATTTTCGTAGGGGCTAGACCTTGAACCACTAATCCCGACCTCTCCATTGGCAGTAACGATACCGTCTAAAACATACAAGTAACCAAGTGATTTTTTATACGTATTTTTTCGGATACGTTATTATGAAATAGAAAAGTGTCGCCAGCCTCCACGATTCGCGGCATGCTCCAGCCGCTACGGGGACGCTGATCAGCGAGGCTGGTCAGCTTGAGCTGGTCGAGGCGAACCTGTATGACCTCAGCTCATGTGCGACTCCGGTCGTGCCGGAGCTAGGGGGAAAAGGCAGGTGAAAAACCCCCTCGCTCAAGGCGTCGTCGGTCCCGTCTCGATCCGTGCTCATCCCCGCCCAAGGTAGTAGTTGCTCCTCCCGACGCAGCTCGCCACCTAGCCGAGTCTTCTCTCCTCCTTCGGGGGTTGGGAAGAGAAAATAACAAAGCTGCTGACGGTGTCCGGCCGGCTCTGCTGCCCCCGTGCTAGATGTTCTCCTATCCCATGTCCTTGCTCCGTTTGTTTCCAACACCTATTATGTGATCGCGATGTGGCCGTGATCGCGCCGTGATCGCGCCTCATGAAGCGATATGTGCGGGGTTTGGCGATATGTGTTTACTAATTCCTCATTCCTAATGATATACAAGCCTTATTCTCGACGTGTGCCACGCGTGGGGCGGGTGTGCTTGGCACAAGCACATACCCAAGCAATATTCAAAACACCACCGTCACCACAATGCGTCCCAAGCGCCCAAGTTGGACCTCGCCCCTCGCAAAAGCCAATCGCCCTTTCCCTTTCATAGAGCGCGTGCACTATCGTTTATTCAACCCTGCATCATGTGGGTTTTATTCGCTTGTTTTCCAATTTACATCACCCGTGCATGTGGTGTGAACTTCCATGCTCCATTCACACACCCGCAAACTAAACCTCGCGCATTAAGTACGAATCCACGCCTCCAAAGCCCCTCCAACAATTTCAAAAAGTACAGTTGATTTGTTCACTGAGCAATATGCAGCTTGGTATGAGCGATGAAGCAATACTCGAGCGTGGCGCTCAGTACGACGTGTGTATGTAGTTTACACAATTTCCTATGAACATATGGGCTTTATTCGACGAACTCCACCGATAACACTCGCTTTAAGCTCAGGTCTAACCCTATCGAATGACGGTTAACTACTTGAGCTCTAATACTCTACCGGCTCTACTACGCTTGGGTGCCTCTTGTGTGTCATCGTGCTTAACGTGATGAGAAGGACACGTGTTCTTGACTAGCTTTAGTTTAACATTGGTGGTGCATGTCCGGATATTTGTGGAGTGTATTCTCTTGCATATGTGCTAGTACATGTTTTTTATACATCATCATATGGCATGTAAGTGCACGGGTAGTTATAATTGGTGCAAACACAGCCACAAGTTCGCGATCAACCTCGATTGACATCACCCCGTGACACCATCGCCTTGGTCATTATATGTTAGATGCCATGACGCCCCTCCGGGACTCAGCCACGATCAACAGCGCCGAGTACGACAGTCACCATCAGCTTTTTTATTGCCAGCCATGTCTACTCGCAAAACGTGGATATGCCTCTCTCCCCACGACAACATGTACACCCACCATGGACAATTGAAATTGTGTTAACACAAGTATCGGCAAACGGGACCGATTGCTATCTAACGGCCATCAATACTCTGCCATCTAGAACAATTAGTTAGGAGAACGATTGGGCCGGGCACTCTTCGACCATGGACACCTATCGACACACCTATCTGCAATGTGTGCCGACGTTCCTCGGGAGTTAAAAACTGTAATAAACCGCATGAATTTCCACAGTCCCCCGGCCTAAGCAGTAACAACAGAAGCAATTATGTAATCAAGAAAGCCATATCTATAAATAAATCCACTTGTCAAGAAATGTAAAATGAAAACACCTGCTCGACCTTCGCGATGCACGGCCCGCTCCCACCGAACCGGGGTGCCGACCGACCTAGGCCGATCGGCATTCGAGAGGGTCGACGGCCCAACCTAATCTAGCTCCCGCGTGACTTCGGTCTTGCCGGAGAAAGGAGGGGAAAGGCTAGCGAAAAAACCCACCTCACGCAAACGCTCGCCGCCTCACGCGGACGCTCGTCGATCCCGCCGTCGCATCCCGTAAATCCCGCCACAAGGTCGTAGCCGCTCCTCCCGTCGCGACTTTCCTCCTAGTCGAGGTCCCCCCTCAGCTCGAGGGCAGGTGGGGGGGACCGAGACAACGAGACAGAAAAAGCTAGCGCTCATGCCGCCGCGCTGAAAAGTTTTCACGGCCATTTCCCCGTCCTTTTCTGTGCTGGTATCCAGGTACATGTGGAAAATTAGCTAGCGGTCGTACCCTCCACTCACCGTTTGCGCGTCCATCGAGCACCCTTGTTTCAAGTGCGAGCCTCCGCACTTATCTAGGCTCGCATTGGCGCCCGCCGGCGGCGCAGCGGCGGCGGCCCCGGAGAGGGGTGCGCTCGCAGGCCCGTCGGCACCTACCTCTACCTCCACGAGGTGGACGCTGGTAACCATGTGCGAGGCCTGGCACGGCAGGGGTCTAAACGAGGTACCGACAACTGCGATCCGCGGGATCATCAGCTGTCGGGAAGCCCGGTACGGAGGGTTTTGGAAAAACATAATATCCGTACACCGGCACACGGATCTCCCGCTCGGCCAGTCCGATATGTCTTTTCCGCGACTAAATACTCGCAGATACTCTCCCGACGATGGGGCGGGAGCGGCGTTTGCGAAAAAAAATTTGGCGAAGAAGGGTACGGACGGATCGGCGGAGGGACGAGGGTGTTGGAGATGGCGGCGGATAGCTAGGAAGCAACGCTAGGGCACGGCGCTCGCTAGCAGTCGCCAGCCTTGCGAGTGCCTTAGGTCTCCCCTAGGGGCGACCGGGCGAGGCATGATGCTACGCAGGACGGAGGTGGGTTGCAGCCGGAGGAGCGGCACGGTCTGGCGGCGGCGGTCCTTAGGATCACCCGCCGCCGGAAAAGCCCGGTACGGGGTTTTTTTGAAAAAATTCCCGTACCCACCATCTTTTGAGGACCGGCGACTCGATCCATGTGTTCTACTAACCCCTTCCCTAGTATATACCCGGTTATCGATAGTTTGCCTAGGGTTATCGTCACGGCACACTGCTCATAAAGTCGGCCCCCTAACAACGTAAACCACCGGGGGAGGGTATGGACGGCCACATCGCGATCATACAGGTGTTGGAAAATGACGGAACAAGGATAGGGGACATGAGAAAATCTCGCTCGGAGGCAGGAGAGCCGGCCGGACACCGTCTGGGTGGGGGCAGAAGTGCCGCTGTCCGAAGTGACTTTAGTGGTAGTCTTGTCGTCGTAGCTCAATATTGGGGGGAGACAAGTCCCCATGGCATTGTACGAGGAGGGCAAACCCGTGGCACATGTACGGCTATGATAGCCCATACTCCTCTTTGAAGGCGTGCGCTAGTATAGTTGCAAAAAAAAGTTGTCTTCTCCATGGGCGGTGTCATGCCCTTGCGATGGTAGTCGGTTGGGGTGAGGTGCTTGTTGTGGCGGGACATTTCGCAAATGAAACAAAAGAAAGTAGATGCTGCCCCAGCATGCCCAAAGATTCCACCCTGTTGACAAGCCATGAACCAATGACAAGCTTGAAGACATAGATCGCGCCATGCATTTCCAATCCCAGACCATCACATATTTCTTTCAGCTCTTGCTTGATAGCGTCAAGTTGTGTAGCAAGCTGGTCGTACTTATCATGTCCCTCATACAACATGATCTTCACAGCGTTGTGAATGTTTTTGTAGCCCCAGCGTTCTAGCACGAAGCCGTTTGTATCAACCATTATAAGCATTGGCATGGGGATGGCAAGTACAGCTCCTTGGCTACCCATCTTGAAGGCCACACTGCCATAAGATGGTTTTCAAAACAACAACACGACATTTTTAATATACCAGGGCGTACCCCGTATTGTGCACATAATGTCACACGCCAAACAAATCACTTACCATGCAACTTACCGAAAAATTGGATGACGATAACCTTTTTTGCCGGTAGTTACTCAGGAGGGAACTGCACTAGCGTGCTACGGAGTGCTTGCATCACGTCGGCAGTGGCTCTTTTGCCGTCGTCCGATAGTTGCAACCCCGACAGCTCCGCGACTCGGGACTCCCATTGCCACACCTCATTTTTGCTCGGCAATAACGGAAATATGTTCCCGTACGGCAGCACGACTACCTCGTGCTCACCGGTCTCTTCATTCCACTTCTTCCTTAATACGTGTATTAGGTCATAGTAGCGACGCTAAGTGATTTTGCACGTTACCCGAATAAAAGAAGCCCGCGCCATAGTCTAGTGCTCACGCAGTGCCTCCACCACATGCTTTTTGACGGCGCTATATAATCCACGCCGTTGGCACACACGTTCGAGTATTTTCGATCGGACACAAATCAAAAAAGCAGTTCAAAAGTTGCACGACCGCATCACCCGCTACATAGTCCTCGTAACGGTTGTCTAGATAATGCTTCAGTTTCGCTACTTCGCGGCGTTTAAAGCCACGGGAGTCGGCTCCGTTCCTGACCGGTGGTGCCTTTATACACTTCGACAGCGGACGGAAGCCACCGTATACAAGGCGCACCATACGTGCCTTAATAGCCTCTGCTTTCTCCCTAGCCGCGTTTAGGCTACTGTTCGAGATTTGGGGCTTGAGTTTACGGACAATGATGCGATTCAACGACTCCCATTGGCTACACACCTTTGCGAGCTCCTCAGCATGCGTTATGTCCGACTCGGCTGTCGCCGCGCTTAGCTCCGTGACGCGCTCCTCCTTACTGCGGGACCGTTGCCTCTCCGACTCGAGTTGCTTCTACAAAGATTAAGTTTGCTTCGGCAGCTCTCGTTCTCCTTACTCAGGCGTTCCACCTCAGCTCGGAGAGTCGTGAGCTCCGCGGCCAATCGTTGCGTACTCGCCGCGACATCTTGCGACGATTCCTCTCGCGTGGTTGTCTCCGTTGCTTTCGCCCGTTGCTCTTGAGCTTTCGTCCGCCGCCGACTATGAAATCTCCCCTCACCTATGCGTTTTACGCCGCCTTCAGCGGGGGGTTGAAGCCCGTCGACCTAATCGGGCATTTCGCGCACCGGTTTTGAACTTGTGACTGCGTGAGGCATGATGCGCCGTCGTGACCAACAACAACATACACACTTCAAGCTTGGATTCCACGACGACCGGTGAGCTTAAGATGCGTAATAAAGACCGTAAGTAAAGCTCGAGTTAAAGCAGATGAGCAACTAGGGTCTAGGAGGGTTGAGACAACGTACTTAGGCACGTGTAAGCGGCCCGTAACGCGAGGTTGGTACCTTGCACGTGACGTCGTTTTCGCGTGTACAAATCAAGCGCGTTTTCGGCATTTCAAGAACGCCGTGACATACGCCAAAGTATTGACTTTTCAGATGGGTTGGCCATATTGGCCCTAATCGCGTGGGCGCTCGCTTGTTTCGGCCGGACCCCAACTTCGGTCCCGTACACCGCAGTCGTGATGGATTGTCCACTACTCCGAGCCCACTACTCAAACCCCTCCACGAACACTGAAACCCACAAGCGAGAGAAGAGTTAGACCCGTCACAAGAAACTGGCATTCACGTTTATATCTACCGCAACGACAACAACTTTGCGCACCCCTCGCGATTTACGCGAGATGTTGCTTAGGCTGGGCTAGATAATAATAGCCGTGTGGAATGAAACCCGCCCGTACGACATCGTATTGGATACGTAGTAGCCCCGTTTTGCCCGATAGGACTAATTGACGCGCACGATGCATCTCTCCTATGGAACGGACCTACCACCGGTTCCCCGGAGTATATGATGCGCGTTGTTTCGGGAACCGGCCGTATGGCTCTGCCCATCACGTGCTTCGCTTCGCATGAGTCCAATTTCCGCGCTACTTATTTCTGTGAATACTACATTTTATGGCGGCACACCGCGGCACCGGGTGCGAGGCCTCACGCCGGGCCGCGACTTCCATGTCCGGTACTCTCCGCGGTGTAATGAGGCCCCACTAATCTTCGTGACGCCGATCTCCATGCTCATCGACAAAATCCTAAGTTGCCCTTGCTCGTGGTACGTTATTTAACTCTATAATTGCCTTGCACTGTTGACGCGGGGGCGGTCAAGGGGCGGGACTTGCGTTTGAAGGTCTGCCGAATCCGTTATTATGAGGCCTCCTTTTGGATGTTGTGTGGCTAGATTTTGCGGGTCCGCATAATAGGCACATGGTTGTATATGTTACGGTCACTAGTGCGCGCATAAACTTCAGTGATCCGGCTATGGGTGCTCCGCTTCCGCTCCCTAGTAGTAGTCTTGCGTTGGGAGCAAGATATGCTACGCTTGATGCCGACCTACGCACTTCGTCTTCCCTTGGCAGACAATAGTCTATTCTATCTATTCATGACTACTTCTCCTTTGCCCTCGAGGATGGGGGTCGATTGGCTCCTATGTCGGCTTATTAGTTGGTTGATCGCCTGGGCTATTTGATGGATGTTCGAGGTTTCTCAAGCTTCGGTGCGGCGGAATGTCGCTCTACGCAGTCTCAAAGCTACGCCCGAATGAAGGAGTTTGTTCGACGTTCTACGTGTGCCCCCTTCCGTCGTTTTATTGGTGATGTGCGTCGCGAGATCATGCACCGCCTGCTTTTATGGCCCTTCATAGCAAGCATGTTCCATACCTTCGTGACGCCTTGCATGATGGCGGTGCTACTGCTATTGTTTGCCTTCTTAATCCGCAGCCTTGTGCGTGTTTGCTTTTTCCCTCCATTCGTGTTGGTGGTTTCCACAGCTTTCTTAGTAATTATTCATTTTTGTAATATCACCGATACGAATATGTTATGCGTGTCACAATTGAGTTCAATAACTTGATGGGACGTATTTCTCCCCGGTTAGCCCATCTCTCTTCAGCGGTTGTATGTTTGTAACCCAAAATTCCCATACATGGTACTTTAGTAGGCACGAATTGAGAAGGGTTGAAAGTTTTAAGTTAAAACCACGCGTTATTATCCTACCATTTTCCATATCCTGCTCCACAGCTGCTATGGTTTTTTACTTTTTGCACGCCAAGTCACGCAAAGGGAAAGCTTACGGGTCGCTTAAACAGCCATCTAAGGCCCGCACATAAATGTAGGGTAAAGAGCGACAGCGCACGATGGTGAGCTAGAGGACATGCACAATGGCGAGAAGAGGAGGTCACCAAAGGCCATTATTAGCATAGGACATATCACCGGTCAGGGCCCGCAGCCCGGGATCCAACTAACAACTAAGGGAGGGCCCTTGGTAGCCATGAGCCATGCATTGAGACCGGCACCTCTTAAAAATAAGAAATTGCCATGGTCGAGGACATGTTGATTAACAATCAAGCTACACAAAATTACTAATAAATTGTCTGTGGGTTTTTCCGGTATCATCAACTCATTGGATGTGATATCACAAATACGATCTCATGGCAAAAAAAGTACATGTGAATGGAGTATAGTATAGCTCATGTTTTGGATTGGGATTCGTCTTTTACCTACAGGTACGCGCATCGTTATGATGGTGTGTGTGTGTGTGTGTGTGTGTGTGTGTGTGTGTGTGTGTGTGTGGGTGTGTTTGTGTGTGCGTGCGCCAAATCAGCAAAAAGGCATCACGGCTCTAACGAAGTATAAGTAAAATACGATAATGGCATAGGTTTTTCCTGGCATGCCTTCCTGTTCCTCGGACTTAGGTTTTTCCCTCTTCTCTTCTTTCATCTTGGTGGCTTTTCCTGCTTTTTCTTGTAAGGATATTCATCAATAAAAAATGGCATAGGTATCGAGCAGACATTCGAATGAAGCTGTCCTCGACAAGAAACGGACGCGCTAAAGAAATATCAAAGTTGCTAAATTGTTGCAAATGGGAGAAACCTGCGAAATGGATAATCATTACATATAAATTCGCACACCAGCCGCCTACGGAGACAAAAAGGAGCGTTGCTAAAAAAGGCAAAAGTGGGCTAGGTATGTGGGCTAGGTGTGCTGTGTGTGTGTGTGGGGGGGGGGCATCTACTCGGGCGAGACCTGCGATTGGCTGAAGAATGAGAGCGTGGTGCGTCGCCGCGACCCTATCCCCAACCCGCTGTTTGCTTTTTGTAATGTGCTGGACGCCCCCGTCGTCTGCCTCTGACGTCGACCCATCATGCCAAATAAGCCGCTCCCAGCGCTACCCGCGCTCGAATCCACAGTCAGCGGCGGCAACCAGCCCAAAGGCCGGTGCTCCTGCTCCCCCAGTGGCGTCCGGGTCGACCGCTTTCGCTTCCGCTCTTCGCCCACAGCAGCGGCCACCGCGGCTGCGAGCTGCGCCGCGCTGGCGCTCTGCTGCGTTGCTCGACGGATGAGGTTGCTGCCCTTGGTCTCACTCCCAACCAGGTCCTCGTCGCCCGCGGCCGAATGCGGTGAGGCCACCGGGTATGACCGCATCGACAGATGGCTCGCCTACGAAACAACAATCACAACACATATGCACATTCAGCATTTTGTCGTATCAAAAGCGAGCGAGTGCGAACTTAATCGTGAACACCACCCTGTAGTCACACCACGTATCGGAAAGAGACTCTCATTACATAATTGCGACACAGGCTTTGAAGAGAATAGAGGGGCTGCCTCGTCGACAGGTCGTTTTCGAATGCAATCGTGAGCGCCTGCGCCAAGCCGGGCTGTCGTACCTCTTTCGTAACCTGAAACAGGTGCACCCCGCCGCCCATCCCCTTCAGGTCCATTTCCCCAAGATCCAAACCACTGATCGAGTCGCCACGATCCCTGGCCTCCTCCCATGCGTCAGCGTTAACCAGCACCTGCCCGCCAGCTGCGCGCGACTTTATGCGCGCAGCCAGGTTTAGCAGAGGGCCTGAGAAAAGGGCAAAAAAGATTTGACGACGGGCACGTCAGCTTCACAAGGACTGCCAGGCATACGGATACAAGTGCGGAACATCCAGAAAGGCACAAATTCAGGAAGCAAAATAATATCAGCGTAGAAGCATGAACGGACACCCAATCACAATTCAACTAGCTGTGCAATCCATAATGTGGCTTGCAATTTTGTTGGTCATGTGTAGGGTTAAGTTTGGGTGGCGGCGCCATGCCACGAGCGATGAAAAACGATGCGCGATGTCAACGCGATTGCGGAACAAATTCATAATTATTCATTGAAAACACTCATATGGCCGTCGAGTAAATGGCCAAACCATTTTCGAACTCACTAAGAATACCCATACATAAACGAAACGACATTAGCGCGAAAAACCGACATCAACATGATATACGTGCCCCTCCTGGATAGAGTCGGGGCCTTCGACGACCTGGGCAAGGGGTTTTTTCCGCCTGCCTTCGCCTGCTCCGGCACGACCGGAGTCGCACACGAGTTAACGTTAGGCAGGCCCGACTCGACTATCACATGCTTGTCAGCTAGGATGATCATGGCCCCTCGACAGCGGGAGAGAGCCGCACACCGTGGACAAAGCGAAGCAAAAAAAATCTCATGTTATTCGTAGCGGTAGACCTGTTCCTTTTCGATTTATGTGTTATGTTGTTATTACCGACGGAGAGAGATTGACGATAGACAACGTGGGGGAAAACCCTAAACCAAAGACCTAGATGGCAGTATTGGGTACGCCCTGAGACAGCAGCCGATTTACTGGTACTTGTTGTAAACAACAATTAATTCTTTTCATAACGTGTCCCTCGAGTTTGCGCGCGATCGCGCGCGCGCGCGTGTGTGTTTTTGTGTGTGTGTGTGTGTGTGTGTGTGTGTGTGTGTGTGTGTGTGTGTTCTTGAGTAGGTGTGTGCGGGCGCGTGTGTACATGAGAGAGAGAGAGCGTGTGTGAGTGTGTGTTCCCAAGTGCGCATTCCTAAATGATTGTGTATTTGTGTATGTGTGTTCCTGATTTTGTATGTGTGTGTGTGTGTGTGTGTGTGTGTGTGTGTGTTTGTGCGTGTGCATGGTGTGAGTGCGTTTGTGAGAGAAAGCATGTGTGTGCGTGTGTGTGTGAGAGGGTGTTCCTGAAATATTGTGTCTTTATGTGTGTGTGTGTGTGTGTGTGTGTGTGTGTTCGTGCGTGCCTATGTGTATGTGGGCGAGTGTCTCCCGGGGAGAGAGAGAGAGGGGGGGGAGTGTGCGTGTTTGCACGGGTGTGTTCTCGGGTGTGTGTGTGTGTGTGTGTGTGTGTGTGTGTGCGTGTGTGCGTGTGTGTGTGTTTCAGTGTCTGGAGGTGCGGCCCTGAATGATTGTGTGCGTGCGTATGTGTTCCTGAGTGCAGTTATGCGTGTGTGTGTGCGTGTTCATGCGTGTGTTGTGAGTGTGTGTGTGAAAGAGAGAGAGAGAAGGAGAGAGAAAGAGAGACAGAGAGCGGGAGTATGCGTGTGTGTGTGTGTGTGAGGGTGCTTTTAAATGACTGTGTTTTTATGTGTGTGTGTGTGTGTGTGTGTGTGTGTGTGTTTTGTGTGTGTGTGTGTGCCTATGCGTATGTGGACAAGGAGTGTCTCCTGGAGAGAGAGAGAGAGAGAGAGAGATAGATTGAGAGCATTAGTGTGTGTGTGTGTGTGTGTGTGTGTGTGTGTGTGTGTGGGTGGGTGTGAGGGCGAGGGGGGGGGGGGGGGGGGGGGGGGAGGGGGCGCACCAAAGTAGTCAGCCCTCCCCGTCAACGTGCTGGGCGTCTTCTTGAGCACCGAGCCAGACGCGATGCCAATTTGCAGACGCGGTCCCCGAAACATTACATGGGCCCCCATCGCCCAGGTCTGACAGCTGGGGTGCTGCAGCACCGCCTCCGGCCAGTCCAGCGTCAGCAGCGCCTCCTGCAGCGCCAGCGCCCACTTGATGGCGGCCATGGGCGTGTGGAAAGCCACCAGAAAGTTGGTCCCGAGCTCTTCGCACTCGTACCCTTCATACTTGCTCAGGTACTTCCGCACGCAGGTACAGAGCATCTCCGCCGCCGCCTCCGCCTCAGCCGGAAGCTGCGCCTGCAGCGAGTCCAGGTGCTGCACCGACGCAAAGCAGATGGTGACCTGCTCTTTGCGCGGGGCATCGAAGTAGCCCGGGCTCAGCTGCTCCTCCGTCCTCAAGGGAGGGAACGCAAATGACCGACTCATCAGCCCCAACGGGAGGCAAGTGAACAGTTCACTGTGGAGACCTGCTTCGCAAGCAGACAACAGAGAGGGCACTCAGACGGCACGACACATAATCGGCACACCACCACACATCTTCGCAGACACAGAAATTAGGCCGGTGCTATGGCACATGTAAGACAAAGCTGCTGATACATCATAACACCTACGTGATTTGTGAGGTCAATTTCCCTGGTTGATGCCGTCTTACATGCAGTGTTTCATCCTTCTACCGAGGTCTCAGTGGGCCAATACTGAATATTCAGTCAGGGTTTAGCAAGGTGTTTATTCTTGAGCAGCATATTCGCTGATAAACATAGGATTTATTGAAGAATAACAGAGTGACAGAAAAATAGCAGAGGGTGCCCGGTGGGTTGGACCAGCGATTAACGCTATTTTGTGCAATGATTTGAGTCGACCAAGACCGGCGCCCACGAGCTTTGTCCACGGCAGGACACAACTTATTGACGATGGTCAAGCAGATAAGTCACGAAGAGTCACCGAGTGCCGTCACTAATGGAAACCAATAGGAACGTGATACATACTATGAATGATATATCTATTCAATCCATTACGGCGGCACCCCTTCATTAGGCGCTCTCGTGAATATTACCCGTACCGTACCTTTGTGAATTTTTCAAGATCCTACGACGTCACTCAGGCTGTTGTTTATTAGTTAGAGCCACACCATGGCGACGGATATATTTACTTCGGCCCGATTTGCATATTCGTCTCCTTTGCGCCAGGGCCCCGCGGGCATCCGACTTGATATTAATGAAATGTGACGAATCCAGGGTAGATACAAGCATGACATAAAACAATTGATGCCCGGCGGATTCGTAAATGACTCAAAATCCAATCTAATAATACGGTGCAAATTGGGGTTACAGGTAGCAGCGAGTAACGAAATATCTATTCACTCGACACGTGCGTGCGCGGGCGGACGCAACGAAAATTCATGCCCGGCGCTAAGTGTTACTAATGATGTAGAAAATAATTCTAGAATCGCCCTAATACAAAACTATTACAAAAATAATCGCCCTAATACGCCCGTAACAAAAGTAACATTCGAGTAATCGTACCAAAAGCTAAAATACAGCAATAATATACGGAGCTGATATAAATAATAAAATTATATTATATTATATTATTTATATATATTATAATATATGTAATATTATAAGTATATATTATAATGTAATTATACAGCATTTGTAGCGCACACAAAGGAGTGACGTTTACTGCTGATATATCACTAATAATCATAAATAATAACAATGATCTTTTCCTCATTTCTTCTCGCATGGGTGAGTACCAAATTTGCAAGTAATTCTAAAAGCAGCAATTGCTACACGTATTTGCTGTGAATCTTACTTACAACTATCATGCTTACAAAATTAAGTGTGGTGTCTGGTACCCGTGGTGGTCATTTAAAAGAGCAGGTGCCTGTCGCAGGTAACTGCATTCGTTTCCCGCAGACAACAGAACGACAGCGAAAGCAGCGGAGGGTCAGGAAAACACGCGGGTCAGGAAATTCAAAAGCCAAATTCACGGGCTCACCTTCCATGAGGGACTTGGACGAGGAGGCTGTGGAAGCCGGGGGTGGGTGCTCCAATGCCTCCGCAATCGCGCCCCCCTCTGACATTGGTACCACGAAATCGGCCTGACTCTTCATATCGAGCTGGGGCTGCTGTAGCAGGTGCAACCCCATGTGCAGAACAAACCCCACCTCGGAAAATTTCTCGGGCGCGCCGATGTCTGCTAGTGTTTCACTGGTGAGCACAATCTGCCCCCCGTGACCGGCATCCGATACCATTTTGGCCATGTTCACGAGGTCCTTGTCGTAAATGACGCGGTTGGTCAGAGCGTGGCGCTTCACTTCCCCGGTCTGCCCCGTGTGCGCTCCCATGCGCACACGCAGGCCGGAAAACAGCCCACGGTGGTTGCTGTTCACGCCGCTGCGAGGAAAGAGACAGGTCATTGAGTGGATGTCAGCTCCAACAGCAACATGCAAACTAGACCACGACCAATGGGCTCGTGTTTCAGAGCATAATATGCCGACAAGATAAACCAAGACATTTCCGATGTGTAAGCAAACCCTAAACTAACGATGCTTCAAATCGATAATAGACTCAGAAGAGCGACAGAAGTACTCAGAAGCAGCGACATTTGTCGCTGTATGAAAAGACCAAATGATATACTGCAACTTGTGTCAGTAGTGTCTTTTTGTAACATTTAGCAGTGCTAATGAGCTCTTCAGACAGTCACGTGTAGGAACGCACCGGTCGGCGGAGCTGTCCATGTCCAGCGCAACAAACGTCTCCAGCGCCATCTCAGGGCTGGCATTAGCCAAGGGCGCCAGCGTCTTTCGCCTCTTGTCATTCAAACCAGCAGGCGATGCGCGCCGGCTGCTCAGCAACCTTCGCATGGAAGGCCTGGAGCGCAGAGTGCCCATCTCAAATTTCGAGCCCGGAGTGGAGCCGTCATCAGAACCTGTGCACAGCAACAATGGCACACTTTAAATGCGCTCCACAGGAACGAAGCGGTCACAATCTAAAAGGGACACTTCAGAAAGAGCAAGCACCCAGCCTAGCGAAACCAATCATGTTTTAATCACAGAGTGAAACAATAAAAGCAGAGACACATTGACACACTTTACAAGTGCTCCGTAGGAATTAACCGACCATAATCTCGAAAAGGGGCAATAGAAAGACAAAGCATCCATCAAACTAAACCTAAAATTAATTATATAAAAAGCGACACAACCCAAAGGAATGCAGCAAATACAGCAAAGAAGGTCACCTCTGAGAGCCGCGGGCCACTGCCCATTGTTCAACTCCAGTTGCACAGTGCAGCACCACTTCAGCGCATCGTCGGCTTCATGAAACGCCACAGTGAAGGAGTCGCCTTCGGTGTGGACCTCGTAGCCAGAGTATCTATGGAGGCACTCGCGGAGGCACTTGTCATGGAAGCCCTGCGCGATGACCATCTCCTCCGGGAACCGATTCCATAGACTGGTTGAACTCTGGAGATGAAGAGGAAATTTGCATGACAAACACGGATCGGATTATGCGCAGTGAGGAAGACGAATCTAGGGAGGGGAGGGGGAAGAAATGAGGCGGCACCTCGATATCTGTGACAACAATGGTGACAGGTCGGTCTGTGCCCAAGAGTCCAGGTGGGTTGCGCCGCATGAGGGCAGTGCGGTAGGCTGCAGAGTGAGTGTACCTGCATCACCGACAGCAGCACCGCCGAAATTAGATGCCAACAACAGCACGAGGTTGAAGCTGACACGGCAATAAATATTTGGTAGGGCCAATGGCAGGCAGCTCACTTGTGGCGCCACCACATGCCCAGGGACAAAACACAGGCGGCCAAGACAAGCGACATGACGACAGCGACAGAGATGATAATGACGCGCAAGTCGTCCCCCTTTCGCTTCACACATCGGAATGTTAGATTGGGAAGAAAGAAATGGGGGAAGGGGACACAGGCATATTTGGCGGCGAATGGTAGTTGAGGGCGGTTACCGAGGAAGGCTCCTCGGGCGGTGTTGCATCCTTGTCATCCTCTTCGCTTTCGCATAGATAGACAATTTCATTTGCATCCAGACAAAATGCGAGGCGACGCTGGAAGGCAGGCTGGGTGAAAAAGGCGCCCTCCACATCGTAGCCCTCAGCAATCAGCCTTTGGTTGGCAACTCGGGCGTACTTGTCGGAGGTGTGGGTATCAAAGGGCACAGTGCGGTTTATGAGGCCGTAGCTAAGCGCGGACTGCTGCGACGACTCCAACCCCGCCACGGGGTGAAGGCCAATGCCGCCGGGGGAGGGCCAGATGAGCTTGTTGACCTCATGCATCTGATACTGCTGGTGCATCTGTAGTGATGCGGGGCCAGAGGGCGACACCAGCTGCGCGCACTCGGACGGATGGTCCCGGCAATATATCCACCCTTTGTGCAGCCCCTGCAGCAACGACAGTGGGCGATGAAAAAATCAGCGACACGCATGGTGGCTTAGCTTCACTTCCGGAAAACCGAATCCCCGGCGCATTTCAATCATTCTGTATGTTCAGCATCAGATGTGTTAACTATTCCAAGCCGAAACACATGCGCGGTAGATTTCTGCAGCTCAAGTGATTAGCAGAGGTCGTAAATCTGGCAAAGAGGAGAAACCTTCAGAAATCGGATCAACGTCTCTTCATTCTCAGGCTCCCCTAGCCAGGTTTTGTTTACCATGACGCCGTCCTCCAAGTTGTTGATGTCGTCTTCGACGAATGAAAATACCCTGAAGTCCTTGCCTTCTTGCAGCAGCGACCCGTTCACGACCGTGGACAGCATTTGCCCCAGCTGGTCGTATGTCATGCCGGACATGACGTGCGCCGCCCCCGAACCCTCGCTCACCCCCAGCACGTCCTGAATCCCAAAACCACATTTCACGAAGCGAATGCTTTCGGTCCCCGTGCACGCCACCGTTTCCATCGTCAGGGGATCTGTGTAGTCGCAGGCTGTTTTATTGTGGCGGTGCAGTAGGCTGTAAAGGTTCGCGTCCAAAACGCAGTCATCGTCGCATTGCACGCACTGCCGTACACTTTCCAGGTCAGCGTAACTACTGATGTCCAACGTCCGCTCCGGTTCAATCACCGGTGACGTCCACCAGCGAAATCCCGGTCGCCGGAAATACTGAGCAGGCACAAGCGCTCCCGCGTGAGCGCGAGTTGTGTCAGCTCTGCCGAAAAGCTGCGATGTGGATTGATGCATATTGGACTGTTCAGGGGACTGACGCCAGGATGCGGGTACCGGTACTATACTAGCTAGTACCAGTAGTAAATGAAATAAACAAGGCCCACCGCGCCCCCGGCGCACCTGAGAAACGTGAAACACGTCGCGCTGCTGCTCCACCGAGTACCAGAGAAAATCCCTGCGACCAACCATAGAATTAGTATACGGATGTGAGTGCTGAGAATTTTTTAAAGATGCAAAGAAACTTTGGAGCGGGAGACTTCGGGGCGTACATGTAATGTGGGATAGTCGCGAGCGGGGGGATATCGGCGGAGGGCACATCCCAAAACTCAACCGCGTTCGTGTTGTAAGAAGCGGCTCGAAGGCTGACTTCAAGGCACTCGTCCTTCCAATACCCAAGCGACTCGGCGGCGTAATATCCAGCGAACTGTGCAGATTTTATCCATCGCAAGTTCACAGAGAAGGGAGTGTACGCTTCACAAGCGGTGGGTAGTTGACAGCTATCCTGGCAGGGGGGGCACTGTTCCGCGGCATCCGCTTCCTGGGCGTGCGCAACCACCGCCGCAAGTGCAAGCACAACCCACGCTACAGCCAAGATGGATCGCAGTCGCTCCGTCCCTAACCGCTCCCTCATGCTTGATATCCCCGCCCCCGCCACTGGTCTATAATGACGGAAATATGCACGTCTTGCCCAGCGCCCTATCTCGTGAAGCCGACTGGCAGTCGTAAAGTGAGTGTTGAGGTCTTCCTGTGATATGTGGATTTGTGGATATAGATCCGATGATAGTGATATCGTCATTTAGATGTACCCGGGCAGTCTAAAACACGCTCAAGTCAAGACAAGTCGAGATAACGCGGGGAAGTACAACACCCTTGTACTCTACGTACTGGTCTGTGTACGTGTAGTTAGGGTTTCCCTCCCTGCTTTTCACTTATATCTATACACGGTTTGAGGCCGGTTCTTAGGCGAACTTAGCCACCGCCATCCACGAAAGATGAGATGTCAAGCTGCTTTTGCGTGCTCTAGAATTTTTTTACTATTTCATCCGTGATCCTCCTACTGTCACTCTTGCATGCCCTTCTGGTTACCCTCCCCTTTTCCCTGTCCGTGTTCATGTTGGTCTTCTTTTAATCCATCGAGATTATATGTACCCCATATTAAATATGAAATATTCTTACAAGAATCCAAAATTTAAAAGGCAGCGGAGACCACCAATGAGCAAAAAGAAGAAAGGAGGAAAAACATAAGCCCGAGGGACGGGAAGGCAAGCCACAGCATCAGCACTGCCCTCCTTGCCTCCTGTTTATAAGATCATTGAAATTATCTTACAAGAAAAAGCAGCGGAGACCGCCAAGCAAAACAAAGAAGAAAATAGGAAAAAACCTAAGCCCGAGGAACAAGAAGGCACGCCACAGCATCAACACTGCCCTCCTGCAAAGCATCGTGGAGATAAGAACCCAAAGTACCATGAATGGCAGCATAAAGACGTTGCATCAACTCTCGCCGCACATCCCCCAAAAACGCCGAAAGGAAAAGAAGTAGTACGACAAACGAAATGTTGCATACGAACATAATTCTCATAGCGCAAAGAACGACCGTAAGCTGCACCCATGCCAAGGAAGCGAAGACCACATAAGATCCAAACTGTTTATAATATCCAAACAGTATTTGATTTGGTTTTCAACATTTACATTATTATATAAAAAATAT
>JAPMLY010000178.1:0-179339 GCA_026401115.1 Tetraselmis chui | reverse complement strand
AGCTCCTCTTATGTACGTTGGATAGCCGTCGATGACAAGCTCTTCCCTGATCTAGACGGTCTACTACTTCCCGCTTGCCCCGCCATTGTTGCTAACTATGATAGAAGTTGGATTTGGACGGGCAGATTATGGTGGATTTCAAGCGCGTACGCACCGTTTAAATGGCCCTTGGGTGGGCTACAATCGATTCAAGGCTGCGGAATGACAACAATTAGGGCTATTGAACCAATCCTAGACATACACCTCAGCAGATTTGCATTGCCAAATACCTCCCAAAAAAACAGCGTGTCACTTCGGGCCACCACAAAATCGTGAGATACTCGGAATCGTGAGTACTGATTGGGTATCGCGATTCCACATCGTTTTGCGAGGATGAGGTACTCGCGATTACCGCGGATCCATTTAAGTACGATGAATACCGGATCCAACGATTACTTACAATAACTGGTACCGGATCCTACGATTACTTGCAATAACTGGTACCGGATCCAACGATTACTTGCAGTAACTGGTACCGGATCCAACGATTACCTGTGATTCTAGGGTTCGGATCCCGCGATTACCTACCGAACCTAGGGTTCGGATCCAGCGATTACCTGTGATTCTAGGGTCCGGATCCAGCGATTACCTGTGATTCTAGGGTCCGGACCCACGAGACCGAGTCCGAACCCGAGTATTCTCGGGGATTCGCGGAGCCGTAGGATCCGGATCCAGTCCCTGCTATTCACACACCCGCAAACCAACCTCGCGCATTGAAGACGGCACCCGCGGCTCCAACCCCCCTCCAAAAAGCCCCCAAAAATACGGTTAAGTGGAACACGGAGAAGTATGCAGCTTGGTATGAGCGCTTGAGCAATGCCCAAGCGTGGCGCTCAAAATGACGTGTGTAGTTTAGACAATTTCCCGGGAGTTTATGGGCTTAATTCGACAAACTCCACCGACAACACCCGCTTTAAGCTGATCAGGTCTAACCAGCCCGGATGGCGGCTTACTGCTTGCTTCTCGGCTCTCCTACAATTGGGTGGTACTCGGGTATCGTTGTGCTTGACGTGGTGAGAGGGGAGCGTGTTCTTGATTAGCCTATGCTTAACATAATGCATGTCCGGAATTTTGTGGAGGAGTGTACCTTCTCACGTGGAAAATGTAATCATGCGTCGATTTCATAGACAAAGATTTTGAACTCCTAGCCAGGCACTCCTTTGGCGCCCAAAATGGATTGCGCCGACAAATACAGAGGGCAAGTTCGAGCACTACCGGGCTTGTGTATGTGGGGTTCTCGCGCCCGCATCCCTGCGCCGCGCTCTTTCAAAAAGTCTCCGTGTCGGTTCCACGAAAGAGGCAACGGGCTCAAAGCGCCACAAAATGAATGATTGTGCGACGGTCGTTAAAATATGAAGCATACGCGACGGCGGGAGGGGGTGTAGGGCAAGCACGTGTAGGGTAGCACGAAATCGTGTTGGTAGACTTACCACCGATATCCGCACAACCCAAGCAACAAGTTGTGTTCGGCCACAATGTTTAATGGGCATAATAACGTGCTCTCATATGAGCATTAAACTTTAATATAAGGTACCGTTAGACGCGTCTTTTCAATGTGCGTCGAACGCGCCAACTAACGGAGGTCACAACCCCTCCCCCCCCCCCCCCCCCCCCCCCCCCCCCCCCCCCCCCCCCCCTACCCCCCCAAGAAACTGGTTTCGGTGAATTATTTTAGAAATTTGAAAAAAATAGAACAAGTACCGATAAATGTCTCATGGGTGAATTACTTAATTTTCCACAATATTCCGGCAGTTCTACTGATCCGCTGTGCCAAGTAATACCCGTCGATTTAGGCTCACCTTATTTATGAGGCAATTTGTGCGGGACTTGGTGAAATTAACATGTTTACCCATTCTTCATTTATGCCGTTTTACAAGGCCAATTCCCGACGTGTGCCACGCGTGGGGCGGGTATATGCGGTGGCACAAGCATGTGCTCCAAGCACTCAAAACACCACCGTCAACGTACAGCGTACCAAACGATCAAGTTGGACCTTGCCAATGCCAATTATCGTCCTTGCCCATTTAAAGAGTGCAATGCTTTTCAAACCTTGCGTCACGTGGGTTTTTACTCTATTGGTTTCAAAACACGTCACCCATGCCACCGGCGTGAACTTTCCCGCTCCATTCACACACCCGCAAACAAGACCTCGCACATGTATCGCGGTATCCCCAACCCCAACCCCCCTCCAACAAGTCCAAGAACAGAAGTGCATGGCTCACTGACCAATATGCAACTTAGTATGAGCGCTTGCGCAATGACCGCGCGTGGTGAATAATAGGACGGCGTGCGTAGTTAAAACAATTTCATGGGAATTTATGGGCTGAATTCGACTAACTCATCGTCCGACAACATTCGCTTAAAGCTCGCAACTAACCATACCAAATGACAGCTAACCCCTTGCTTCCCGGCTTTGCTACAAGCGGGTGGCACGTGGATGTCGCCGTGCTTGACGTGATGAGAGGTGCAAGTGTTATCGACTAGCTTATGTACAATCTATTGCGGCGCTTTGCCTATGAAAGATAAATGCAAGCACAATTCAATGCTTGCTTGCTGCTAATGTTAGTGAAAGTGCAGAGGAAGATGTCTTACTGCTTAGTGACATACAAGTAGAATGTATTTAAATAGAGAATGGTTAATTGTGTATGTCACCTCCCTTCTATGAAAATGATGAAAATGATTAACAACAATATCAACAAAGTGGACCGCTTGTTGTCTGACGGCCATAAGCTTCTCGGCCATTTAGGACACTTAAGAGTAAAGGTTGGGCCGGGTACTCTTCGACGAGGTACCTATATGCAAGGTGTGTCGACGTTCCTCGCAAATTAAAAACGGTAAGCAAAAGCAACAATTACCACAGTCGCCTAAGCATTAACAACAGAAAAAATTGTAATCAAGAAAGACAGATATACATAAAATCATCCACTTGACAAGAAAAGCAAAATGAAACTGCTTCTCTACCTTCACGAGGCACGGTCTGCTCCCACCGAACCGGGGTGCCGACCGGCCTAGGCCGATCGGCGTTCGAGAGGGGCGACGGGCCAACCTTATCTAGCTCCCGCGGGACTTCGGGCTTCCCGGAGATTGAAGAGGAAAGGCTAGCTAAAAATCCCTCCTCACGTGATCGCTCGTTTATTCCGCCCTTGCAAACCGTAAGCCCCGTCCAAAGGTTGTTGCCGCTCCTCCCGTCGCGACTTCCTCTTTGTCGAGGTACCCCGTCACCTCGAGGGCAGGTGGGGGAACCGAGACAACCACAAAAAAAGCTAGGGCTCCTGCCGCCGCGCTGAAACGTGTTCCGGGCCATTTTCCCGGCTTTTTTCCACATCGATGCCCCGGTACATGTCCGGAAACCATCCAACGATCGTACCCTCCTTCTACCGTTCGCGCATCCGTCGAGAACCCTTGTTTCGAGTGCGAGCCTCCGCACTTACCCTGGCTTGCACTCTCTAATACTTGGTGTGCCTAGCGATAGTGGGTAGAGGTAGAGTATTGCATGGTCGCAATTGCCGCATCCGAAATTGCCGCGGGGCTGCGGAAATTATTCGAAACTTTCCGTACCGAGTTCCCGGCGGCGGTTGATCCTTAGGACCGCCCCCGCCAGACCACGCCGCTACTCCCGTCAAGACACTCCTCTTGTTGCTGGTGTCGCGCTACCCTCCCTTGGGTCTGCTCGAGCGCGTTTTCCCGGCGTTGCTTCCCGGATGTCCGCCGTTATATCCGATTCCCTTAGCCAACCGTTGATCCGTTCGTACGCTCTTCGCCAAAACATTTTCATAGATTAATGACCCATCCCCCAAATGGGATATTATTTGAGGAGTATTTAGTCGCGAAAAAACCTGTCGGATGGCCCGAGCGGGAGATCTTAGCGCCGGTAGTGTACATATAGTATTTTTAAAGCCCTCCGTACAAAGGCTTCCCGATATTTTCGGATGCGCGGATCTCAGCTACCTTTTTTCACCCCGCCTAGCATCCTACCGTGCCAAGCATGGCACGGTTTTAGGGTTACCAACGCCCACCACGAAAAGGTGGGGTGAAATGCCGACGGGCGTGCGAGCGCACCTACCTCCGGGGTCGCCGCCGCTGCGCCGAAGACGGGCGCCCACCTCCCTCCACTGATAGCTAGCTTAAATATGTGAAGAAATGCTAGCTTTCGCATGTTCTCGCTTGGTCTAGTTAGTTCTAGTTAGTTAGTTAGTTACTTCCGCGCGGGACACAAGCGCGATCGAGGCGCTAAAAGTACCTTTCTCTGGCTTCAATCCGGCTGTCTTTCGTCCACTCACTATCGTCCCCATGAAACGAGTATTGGGAGTACCCCTCGCGAATGAGATCAGCGAACCCATGGCTCAACCGTAACGCGTTATCCATCAATAAGTTTAACTTCGCGTCTTCTCACAACGCTGGGACTTCCGTCGTAAATCCGTTTGACGGAACTTCGCCATCCCAAAATTATGGAATTGTGGCATGAGATACGAAGTTTGGTCTATGACTTAACGGATCAACTTCGTTTATGGCTTTCTTGCTTTGCGGTACGCAAGTGTCATCGCGCCCACAAACGGCTACAAGTCCCGCATGTAACGCGATTGCCGCTTGTTCAACATGTCGGTTGTCTGCCTTAGCAGATGTCGCAGTGTGTCTTAATATGTTACGACAAGGAACTTGGAGCAACCTTCAAGGTAATACCTCTAATGCTCTACCGCCTCACATACTGCCAAACTATAAGCCTTTCGCACAAAAGGAATTGGCGAGCCGAACTAATTGTGACTCGGAAGAAGTTAGCCTACCTCCACCGCGTCTTTGAGGTGTCGATTAAGCTCAGCGCATTGTGCATGCGACAATATGTTGAGACGCTTATACTTTTCATCGGCCACTTGTTTCAATGGGATGATATCATTGTCGGCTTACATGCGTAAGGTCCACATGTTGCACTAGCTCCGGGAAGTCCGCGTAAAGCAACGTCAGGAAGGCGTTACGTTGTTCTTCAAAAGGCACCTCTCTTGTGTGAAACTCTGCTACTTGTTCCGTCGCTAGCGTGACGTTTATCACGAAGAATTCAGCATAACGTCCCCTACTTTGGCGCGTCTTGCGCATGAGCATGTGAGCCTTGCCAAATGACATTAGGAGACACTTTGGATGGCGTTCCTCCGTATGGGTCTCCGGTGCTATTATGTCCATCTAAGTGAAGACATGTGTTGTAAAAATGTAAAGAGGCTTGCTCGTCGTCCAACTACGGTAAACCAAGCACCGTTTTATTAGCTGAGCGGACATGAAATAGCTTCTAGTTATTGATTCACCCTCGGACGCGGGCTCATTAGCTACAAGTCCAAACAACATACTTGGGTGGCCCAATCCACTTGTGAAGCTGCGTTCTACTATGCGGTTAACCCCGCCAAGGAGGGACTCCACCTCCGCCAACTTATGGGGTAGATCTTCAACGCCCCAATCACCGAAACCACCACCATCGGGGAGGACAACCAAACGCCATCGCGTACTCCCAAATTGCTTTGGTCAACGAGAAGACTAAGCACATCGGTCTCAAGTGGCACTTCCTCAAGGACCACGTGGAGCACGGAACCATAAAATTGAGATACCTCCCAACTTACCAAATGATGGCCGATATGGTCACCAAACCTCTACAAGGACATGCATTGATAAGACACCGAAGTGCAATCCTTGAATGATCAAACCCGATGCAACGCTTCATCCCGTATCAACCTTCATGGGGAGTGTTGTAAGTAATGCCTTCTAGTTACTAGTTGCAAATAGCTACTGTAAGCTATTCTAGATGTAATTAGTACATGTCTAGATCGGACATACCGATAACATGTTTGATTCGGTACAGAGTTGTCGCTAGGCTACAACTTCCTCACTTATGTTCTCCCGACACCACTCCTCGGGATGGTTGTCTCAGTGACTGTCCTATTTGCGTGGCCGTGATTGTAACTATGTGTGCGCTAGTTACCTTCCATATTGAACGTGTTTACGCGTTTCAACAACCGGCAGTTGCGATCCGCGGGATCATCAGCTGCCGGGAAGCCATGTACGGAGGGTTTTGGAAGACATAATATCCGTACACCGGCACATGGATCACCCGCTCGGCGAGTCCGATATGTTTTTCCGCGACTTACTAATTGCATCTACTCTCCCGTCAAGGCGGGAACGATGTCTGCGAAATGTTTTTGGCGAAGAAGGGTACGGGCGGATCAGCGGTGATACGAGGGTGTCGGATATGGCGGCGGACAGCCGGGAAGCACCACCATGGTTTGGCGCTCGGTAGCAGCCTACAGCCCTGTGAGATTATGTCTCCCCTGGGGGCGAGACTGATGGCTACGCATGATGGAGGCTGGTCGCAACCGGAGGAGCGACACATTTTGGCGGCGGAGGTCCTTAAGATCATCCGCCGCCGGAAAAACCCGGTACGGGGGGTTTTTGGAAAACATTTCCGTACCCAACATCTTTTGTGGCGCGGCGACTCGATCCCTTTGTCCGACCCACCCCTCCCCTAGTCGGTACGCGATTATCGACATGCCGCCTCATGCAGCGTGCCTAGGCTTATCGTAACGGCACACCGCGCATAACGGCGCCCCCCTAACCACGTAAACCAAGGGGGGAGGGTACGGACGGCCACAACGCGATTATGCATGTGATGGAAATAGACGGAACAAGGACATGGGACATGAGAATATCTGACACGGGGGCAAGAGAGCTAGCCGGACACCGTCTGCAACCTACTTCTTTTCACTTCCCATCCCCCGAAGGAAGAGAGAAGACTCGGCTAGGTGGCGAGCTGCGACGGGAGGAGCAACTATTAACTCGGACGGGGATGTGCACGGATCGAGACGGGACCGTCGACGACTTGAGCGATGGGGGTTTATCACCCGCCTTTCCCCCCTAGCTCCGGCATGACCGGAGTCGCACAGGAGAAGGGGGCAGGCATGTCCGCCTCGACAAGCACAAGCTGACCAACCTACATGATCAGCGTCCCCGCCGCGGCTTGAGGAGATCGCGTATCGTGGAGACTAGCGACACTTTTTATTTCATATAGTATCCACAAAAAATCACGTATAGATCATGAAATAATATATGCATGTTTACGTGTATGTTTTAGACGGTATCGCTACTGCCAATGGAGAGGTCGGGATTAGTGGTTCACGGTCTAGCCCCTGCCCAACGAGTCCTACAGTAGGCACAACACGGTGGGCCTAGAGACATCATCCGGTTAATTCGGGTATTGTTGTAAATAATTTCAATTTCAATTTTATTATAGGCACGCGGTCCTTTCATGCCGTGTTGATGAGCATGTTTCCTTGCGCTTCTTGGATGAGATTTTGGTATATGACGTCCTTGGACTTGGCTCTCAACGCAACTCCAAGCCACCTAGCAGCTTCCTTAATACCTTTCAGTACGGGTGCGGTACATATAGTCGCGACACGTCCGTCGCTGACGACATTTCATAATATTTCACGATGTATCTATCCTACTTGAATTATCGATTTGAGGGTCTGATTTTGTAGGTTGTAGCTTTGACGAGCTCAGTGATAAGTTCCGTAAACACAACGACGCCGTATTCCGCGTCACGGTCTGTCGCAGTTAAGTCGGCGGGTGCTTACATGCCGGATGACATGTGGGCCCCAATACTTTCCGACCACTTGATTGGCTCGAGGGGGAGGAGATGCTTCGGACAATACCGCTCAATCTTGGTTTGTGATCTCCCTTGCGATGATTATATCCGAGATTCACTGCGCAATGGGGTTAGCGTTAAGTCCCCACGGACCCCACGATGTTTGTTCAAACTCCCCAACGGTAACGATTGACCCCCTGCGGATGTGGATGTCTTGCACCACCACGGCATCCGAGGCTCGAATTTTGCTCTCGATGCCGCGGTTTCCGGTTTGTTTGGCGTTTCTAGCCCCCCTTTTCCCGAAGCCGCTCTTAGCCGTGCTGAGAAGACTAAGCTCGACAAGTTCTATGAGGGGTTGCGGAGTCGCCCCATCAGCAAGCCCCCATATAGGCTTCAAAAAATATCTATCAAGCCCTAAGTACAACTCATCAAACTTTGATGCATGACCCGTTTCTTATTCCCCATGTTTGTGGACGCATCGATTATGTCGCACACTAATTCGTGAATGCATCGATTAAGCGTGTTACTGGTTCGTGGATGCGTCGATTAAATGAGGCACTTACTCGTCGACGCATTGACTATGTAGGGCGTAATTCATTGACGCATCGTTTAAGTAAGGCACGACAAATTCGTGACGGATGCAATGATGCGGGTAATGCGGGGCGATTGCATTGATGCATCAACATCAGTCTCCTCGCACATACAATTTCTATGAAATAATAAGACGGATTACTATTACCAGATAGTAGCCATGTATATGGTTTGGCAAGACAACATTGCTTTTGGCATCTAGAGTAATCTTATTCTAGAGATTCCAAAGGGATGCATCGATGCGACCGATGTCCCGTATATGTATTATATGTATTGCGTTGTACATCGATTAAATACAACTAATTCATGGATGTATTGATTGATTAGGGAATTGATTCACCAACGCATTGATTAAACATGACACGACCTCATCAACGCATTGATTAAATAGGGCAGTAATTCGTGAACGCGCTGATAAAAAATAAGGCACTAATTCATGGATACATTGCTTTAACATGGCACTAATTTGTAGACTTATTGATGTGGTTGATGCGGTAGTTGCATCACAATCCCATGAGTACATCGATGTTTGATGCGGAGGCTTACCCGACATACACTTTATTCCCTTTGCGGTCACGGAATGTTTTGCTCTCGGGCGCTATGCCACGGCTTTTCTGACATAGTTGTCCATGCATTCAGTCGCCTCTACATGGATAGATGCATAGATGTGGGCAAGTTGTTGGCCTCCTAGCGCCAAAAGCTCTCGCTCGCCGTCCATGTCGCTCACGCGGACGACGCCTTGAGTGGAATCTCCGCCGCCGCGAACAGCATGGAGGCCGCTTCTTTCTCGGATGGGATGCCTTCTCATGTCACGTCGTGCTTCACCCGCGCCATGGGCCGCAAGCATCTCCGCGGTTCCTCGCGCAGCGCTTGAGGCGCCGCTTGCCGCGTCCACGCGTTGTGTTTTAAGCTTCGTGTGGGAGTTCCTTATGTTACCCGGTGTTTTCTTTATTAAGTATGGGCACAATGCTGTGCTTCCCTTTGCCATGTGTTGGATTCCGTGAGACCGTGACCCTCTTGTCAATCTTGCCCTCGTGATTCCCCCCCTATTTCCCGTTATTCTTAATCAGTATCTGTAATGGTTCTTGCGATTAATTAGTCGGAAAATCTTATTTTATAATTACTCCGCGGACTTGGGTTTCTTTGCAATAGGGTTTATTGGATTGGTCAAACCCTAAAATCCCTTCATTTTCTTTGGTGCTTTCCTTGTAGTCATAACCATTTGATTTTATTTTAATTACGAATGTATAGCGAATCTTATTTATTCTATTGCTATGGGTACCCGTACTGTAATTCTAATTAGTAGTTGTGCGTGCTCGGCGTACAGAGGACCTATGCACAATTCCTTACACGAAAAATCAGTGGAAACCACCCAGCAAAAAAGGAAAAAACAAGGAGGAAGACTCTACCACATGCCTAAGCCCGAGGAGCGTGGAGGCATGCCACAGATTCGGCACTGCCCTCATGTAGAGCATCACGAAGATAGAAACCCAAAGTACCATGAAGAGCAGCAGAAAGACGTTGCGTGAGTTCTCCCCGCACATCCCCCCAAAACCGTCGAAAGGGAATATAATTAGATTGACGGACGTAACGATGCATGTGGAAGGCCTGCTACGCAGAAGGTCGCGGGTTCGATACCCGGCGAGTCCGATCGTGGTATGTAGGCGTGT
Source organism: Tetraselmis chui (assembly GCA_026401115.1). Taxonomy (NCBI): domain Eukaryota; kingdom Viridiplantae; phylum Chlorophyta; class Chlorodendrophyceae; order Chlorodendrales; family Chlorodendraceae; genus Tetraselmis; species Tetraselmis chui. The sequence goes on along the minus strand of JAPMLY010000178.1, from coordinate 169,421 downwards.
CACGGCCCAAGATGAGCCCCCACCTTCCACATTGGTTTCGGAGCCGGGCTGCGGTCCGGGGAGAGTCCGGGGGGGGCCGTGGTAGTGTCGTAGTTCGGTACATATGTGGTATGTGGCCACATATATCAACTATGCATTTTTGGTGAGCCGGTAAAGCGCACGCCTAATACGCAGAAGGTCGCGGGTTCGATACCCGGTGAGTCCGATCGTGGTATGTAGGCGTGTCACGGCCCAAGATGAACCCCCACCATCCACACATGCATACATAATTGTCTGAACGCAATAACCGAGAGTCTACACCACACATGTAAGGGAAGCGACGAACTACCACCAAAATAGCCAGGCGATCAACCAACTCAAGCGCCATAGGCGCGAAGCGGCCCCCATCCTCTAAAGCAAAAGGGCAGTAGTCATGGGCCGACTAAACCAAAGGTGTGCCAAGCAAAGCGGAAGTGCGGAGGTCCGCATCGAGTTTGCTCTGTTGAGCTCCAAATGCAAGATTGCCCGGGAGTGGGAGGCGAGCACCTATATGAAGAGTATTGGTGCTCGTGCGAGCATGTGTGACCGTCACATCAACAACAAGATGATGGCGCGGAGCCCTAAAGTCTAGCCACATCACATCCCCATGTCGATCTCGAGAAGCTCCCGATCGAATACAGCGGACCCCCAACCGCAAGTTCCGCACCTTAGTAGTAGCCCCCGCTTTTAAGCATGAACTCTTCAAGGACGTGGACAATCCGATCGTGGAGATGAGTGACGTACCAAGAGCACGGGCACCGGGGACGTGGTCCATAAGCATAGCAACGGTGGAGCGCTCACCCGACATGGAGGTGCCCGATACCGTAGACGAAGATCCATGCCAACGAGACTTTTAGGGAGCCTCGTTGCACCGTGGGCATTTCCGAGCAGAAGAGGCGCGCTGCGGAATGAGGCCTAGCACCCCGTGCGCTGTCATCGTATAGCAATCGGGGGGCACCTTGCATCATGACTCATATGAAGCGAAAAAGAGACTCAAAGCCACGCGACCCGTACTCAAAATCACCCTCATATAGTCCGGTGGGGAAGGTGTGCAAAACCCCAAGAGGTCAAGGTAGGCCCGGGCACGAAGAATGCGCGAAATGCCCCGTAGAATGTGGCCCCCCAATTCTCCCGAGCGAGTGAGGGCATCGGAAGTCGGAAATTGTAGGCAAGTCAATTGGGTAGCGGGCGCCATCGCATTGTTAACCGGAGATACCACCAACTCGACATCGGGCCCATCATAATCGGAAAGCACTTGTAAATGTTTGTTTACAAGAAAAGAAAGTGAAACCACCAAGCAAAAAGGAGCAAGGAAAAAGCCCCACATGCCTAAGCCCGACGAACAGGAAGGGATGATGCACTAGTTGATAATATATATAGGGCAGTGCTGATGCTTTGGCATGTCTTCCTGTTCCCCGAGCTTTAGGCCTGTGGGGTCTTTCCTCCCTATTGCTCCATTTTGCTTGGTGGTTTCCATTCCCTTTTATTGTAAGTAGTCTGTGTAGTATATATTATGTATCTATGATCTTGAAAACTACGTCACGGTACATGTACCCGTATTATTTTGATCGTATCGCCTACTCGGCTTGCCGACGGACATATCCAGGATCTCGCTACGAGCACTGTATATAAGACAGAACTTCAATAATCCCAATACTGAAGGATGAGAGTGTGGCGCCAGATATTACCGGCCGCTTGACAATCCCCGCGGGTTAAAGGTAGAATATATCCATCCAAATTATGTCACGTGGGTGGGTGGACGGTCCGCGGACCAGCGCAAAAAGTGAAGTTTCCTCCAATACCGTAGTCGAGTCCCCCTCTGAAAGACTACTACGCCAGGTTGTTGCACATGGCGGACGAGCAGAGAGGTACCTTTTCATAACCCGTCGTCGCTGAGCAAACCTTGCCACACGAGCACTACGCGACCCCCTCCGATTTTCAGGGGCCGCGAGTTTGCTTAGTGGGCCCACACCTCATGTCGCTGACCCTCCGGGCGGGCGGGCTCCGAGCGGGCCTGCCTGAAGGCGAGTACGGTATCGGCGCGACAGCTGTCGGAAGCAACTCCAACACGCGCGGCCGCTGCCGCTTTCCCACCGCCTCTTTCGGCTCCCGTAGTTCAGCATCTGCACCGCCTCGTCTTCTGAGAGGTTCGTCTGTGGATCCGTCCAAGCGCCACCGGAGAGTTCTGAGTGAGAGTCCGAGGCCAAACGCTCGTCGTCCGTGCAGTGCTGCCAACGCGTTTGGAAAACCCAGCACATTTTACGGTCACGGTGCCCCTGCGGGTAGCAGAAGAAGCAACTCCTGCTGCAAAGGCAAAGCGGCAGTAGCCCAACACGCCTCTAGCGGAAGAACAGGTGACACCCTGTCAATATTGCTACTTATGTGTTGGTTACCCTCGCCTGCCTAACAAGTTAGGGGCGACTTTCGGGAAAGCTGTAAAACAGAGAGTGTACACCATATAAATATGCCGGTGTGTATTTAAACTGGCTGAACTAGTTTTTCACTCTCTTTCTTTTTCTCTTCGCTTGTGACTTAACCGCCACCTTGGCGTTTCTAAGCCAATCCCAATATACCCTGTGGCCCATCTAATGTTCGCGCATAGAACGTGTACCGTACCTGTTTGCCTCTAGCTGATACCCGTCACCTTTGGGGATGTGGTGCGTGATGCGGACGTTCGTAACCTGCCTGCCATTCGTAAAGTCTATCGACCTCCTTTCACTCCGGTCACTATTTTCTGACACCCTGTGCTCTGTCTGTACTTTTCTAGTGATGACTTATTCGTACGAATCGATCTCTGCGTCTCACCTGTGAGCCTACTGTCCATCCACAGGTATGCTGCAGAACCCTGCCCTGTATGGCGGGTCGGCCGCCTTCCTCGGCCGCGCTGCCACGAAGGGAGGAAGCTCGGTCTCCCTCGCTGTCAACTCGCTGTTATCGCCCGCCTTCGTATCCACCGCGGAGGAGACCGGTCTCATCGCCGCCAGGCATAACGGGGACGTGCAAACGCAAGCGCCCGCCTCTGCTTTGGACCTCGCGGGAGACGAGGAGCGCCCTACCTTGAACGTTCAGCGGATCAAGCAGGAGGCGTACACTGGTACCGTGCGGGTTCGGCTCACGGTGCAGCACCCCTCGGCCGCCGAGGGCGTGCAGCTGAAGGCGGTCGGTAACCGGAGGGCGCTAGGAAGCTGGAACCCCGGCATGGCGGCCGATTTCGAAAACCGTGGCGATGGCTCTTGGTCCCTTGACGTCACCGTGCCGCCTGGTTTGCTTCGCTTCAAACTGGTGTTGCAGTCAGCAGACGGGTTGGTTCTCGCGGAAAAGGGTATTCGCCGGACAGAAGTGCCATCGGCTCGCCTCGCTCAGTCCATGCCCGCCTGCTATTTCAATATCAGCTGCGCTTGGGGCGTCGCGGGAGATCCCACCGTGCAAGCCATCCGCCTGCCAGAAACCGCTCGTCAGCATCAGATCCGGAGCGCGGAAGAGCAGGTCGTGAGACTGCGCGAACGGCAAGCCAAGCTGCAGGCGCGTATGACGGATCTGTCGTCGCAGATCAAACGGACCAACAACCAGATCAGCACCATCCATCAGGGAGTACAGTCCACCGCAGCGCAGGAGGTGGCTGCTCGTCGTGGAAACCCCTCTACCTCGGCTAGGAGTTCACATGCTGCCGCTCCGCAGACACAGCAGAAGCGACCTGGGCACGTGTTGGGTTTCCTCAGCAAACTGCGCCTCTCTCGCCCTAACCCCGCCGCGCCTACGCCTTGGGTGCCTCCTCAGGACATCGACTCGTTGTTTGACCATCCCGCTTGGTCAGGCACCCCCAAAGCGCGACCCTCTGTCGCAGCTGTCGTGACGGATCAGTTCGCTGCCGTGTCAGAGGAGGCTGCGGTACAGGAGACAGTCGAGCCTACCGAACCTGAAGCTAAGGCTCCTTTGGACACTGAAACGGTAGAGTTTGCTGTGGAGCTGCCACCTGCACTGGAGGATACTCAGCAGAAAGAGGATGAGGAGGTGGTTGTGGAGGCGGAGGAGAGGAAGCTGGTGGTTACTCGTGTTGATGTCAGCGAGTCGATGTTTCGTTCTGTGGACTGCCCCGCCATTCTTATGACGGCAGGGGCGATGTGGTCAGCTCGCGCTGCCGCTAGCGTTTGGCACAGCGTGCGCACAGCCATTCCCAAACATCACCGTCAGACTGCGGATGTGTGTGGCGCCGTTGCCGCCGCCGCCGTATTCATGACGCTGATGACCTAGACGTGGGTTAGTAGGTCGAGTGCTAACTCAGCCGCTCTTCTCTCTCCCCTCTCCTCCGATGTGGTCGACTCTCATCGTCCACAGTTGGATCTGTACAACTGTATTAGTTAGACCTTGTCAGTGCTGTTGCACATTGATGCAATCGCGCATTGCACACCCAATATGTAATGATACCAGTAGCTATGCCATGACACCCCTTAAACTTTGTTACCACACGTCCCCAGTACATCTCAGCCAGACCCCATCACATCTCATATCAGCCAGAGATGGGGTATCGCTGATTGTTAATGCATTGTGGTTGCATCATCTAAGAAATGCCTCGTGTGCTAAGAGGTTTAACTGAACTTCACTTAATCTTTCGAATGAGCTTGTTCTCTTTATTCCTCGAAGTGAATGTGTTCGGTCACATGTGCAGGCAATCCGGTCATCCCAGCAGCACAAACTCCCCGTCTGACGCCAAACCCCGTCGCTGTTGCCACACCTTACTGCGTTGATGGCTGGTGACGGATGTTCAGTGGACAGAGAGCTGTACACTAAAGAAAAAGAACAGCCTCATGATCAAAGGATAAGGGATGGAAATAGCTGCTGTGATGTGATCTTTCCCGAGGCACAACCCATTTTATCGGACTCGTATTTCACATAGCATGACCAACCGCTCATTGAACTCTGCGCCATTCCCCACATATTGGGAGATAGACCTACTTAACTGCTGCTCTCTTGTGTACGTTTCCCGAACACGTTGCACACCACAGTCAGCTTCAACAGTCACATCGTTGCCCCTAGACGGGCTGTTTAGTTTAGGAGCTTCGAGGAAAGCTGCGGACGTTCTTCCTACGGATTTTGTAATTTCGATGCTTCAGGCATCCAATACGTCAATCGCAACTGCCGGCACCACACGGGTTGGTGAAAAGAAAGGAAAGAAGGCACCAACGATCAAGCTTATTGTGGGTGTAATCCGAATTATGCATAAAAGGAAGCTCAATAATATAATAGAATGAAAAAAATTAAGCAAAATATGACATTGATAATAACCCTAATACGCCGTGAAAAATCGAAAAACCCGCAACATTTTGATTGTTGATATGAGTAGGTGTGTTGGCGTCCGCCGACGGCGCATCGGCGGCGGCCCCGGAGGGATGTGCGCTAGCAAGCCCGACGGCACTCGCACATGCCTCCTCATGGTGGGCGCTAGTAACCCTACTATCGTCCTAGGCATGGCACGAAAGGGGCTAGGCGGGGTGAGCCAATACCTGTGATCCGCGCGATCGAAAGCTGCCGGGAAAGCCATGTACGGAGGGTTTTAAAAAGTGATTCATGTACGCTACTATCTACAACATCCTTCGCTCGGCCCTTACGACACTTCCTTTCAAGAGGAGATACCCCTCACATACCGTATCATTCGGGGGAATCGGGCATGTATTTGAGGAGCGTCCATAGGTGAGGAGGGGCGGCTTGGCGTACGGGATGCTACGGCGGGGTCAACGAGCGGCTATTGTTAGCACTAGCATCCCGTTGCCAGTGCTTATGTACAAGGTAGCTATTTGTCATCTTAGTAGTGTTTATTATTGTTATGCTATTAGCGGTACTCTATTCCCTATTCGTGGCGGTCGGCCGGCTCTGCCGGTGCCTTCGCCGGCCGCCATCTCTCTCTTCTCACTTCTCTAGTCACCACACCTGGCCCCCTTGTGGGGCCGGCATGACCTCCGTGTAACTATCCGTTCCCGATTCCGACAGGTTATGGGCCCTCCACCAAGCTATACTAGAGAAAAGCGTGTGTAAAGCGCTCGGCGCCACGCTGGTCCTACCTACTCCCACGTAAAAAAGAGTAGAGCGTGTGTAAAGCGCTCGGCGCCACGCTAGTAATTCATCGTCCAACCGACACCACGCTTCGCCTTCGAGCTGGTTGTCCGCGAATGTCCTACCATCTCCCACGTAAGAAGGAGAAGAGCTGCGTAAAGCGGCCGGCGCCACGCTCGCCCCACCCAGCTTCGTGTCTTACCTAGCCTTCACCCTACCGATGCTCTCGACCGGATCTGGTTTTTTAAGACCGACCCGCGAAAATTCGGCACGTGCGTACTTTCATTAGTACTTTTATTATTATTTTTTCCCGAGGCAACGCCGCAACGCTCACTTAGCTTAGCGAGGAGCTTAACTTTCCCACGGCGAAAGGGGGGAGTCAACACGGGCGCCCGTCTATGTTTTTGCGTGCCTACACGCTCCTAACGGCCTTGTTGGCTTTGCTTCTTCCTCGCCGGTCGCTCTCATGCGTCGGCTAATTCGCCCGGGGACAGTTTTTCCCGCTACATGTCAGAATAGTACATTACGCAGTACATTTGGAACACCTTCATATCGGTAACTCGCCGGTAACGGTACGTTCATGTGAGCGCATGTCGCTACACTAACCGGCATGAGACACACGCTACAAGCACTACACCTTCGATCAAGATGGCACCTTCCTCGACGCAAGCTAGGACGACGTCAAGACCTCGGCTACCTTGAGGGGGGGTGTTAACACTAGCATCCCGTTGCGTAGTGCTTATGTACAAGGTAGCTATTTGTCATCCTAGTACTCAGTGTTATGCTATTAGCGGTACTCTATTCCCTATTCGTGGCGGTCGGCCGGCTCTGCCGATGCCTTCGCCGGCCGCCATCTCTCTCCTCACACTTCTCTAGTCACCAAAGCCGGCCCCCGTGTGGGGCCGGCACGACCTCCGTGTAACTATCCGTTCCCAAGTTTAACAGGTTACGAGCCCTCCACCAAGCTACACTAGAGAAGAGCGTGTTTAAAGTGCCCGGCGTCACGCTGGTCCTACCTACTCCCACGTAAAAAAGAGTAGAGCGTGTGTAAAGCGCTCGGCGCCACGCTAGTAATTCATCGTCCAACCGACACCACGCTTCACCTTCGAGCTGGTTGTCCGCGAATGTCCTACCATCTCCCACGTAAGAAGGAGAAGAGCGTGTGTAAAGCGGCCGGCGCCACGCTCGCCCCACCCTGCTTCATGTCTTACCTAGCCTTCACCTTGCCGATGCTCTCGACCGGATCTGGTTTTTTAAGACCGACCCGCGAAAATTCGGCCCGTGCGTACTTTCATTAGTACTATTATTATTGTTTTTTCCTGAGGCAACGCCGCAACGCTCACCTAGCTTAGCGAGGAGCTTAACTTTCCCACGGCGAAAGGGGGGAGTCAACACGAGCGCCCGTCTATGTTTTCGCGTGCCTACACGCTCCTAACGGCCTTGTTGGCTTTGCTTCTTCCTCGCCGGTCGCTCTCATGCGTCGGCTAATTCGCCCGGGGACAGTTTTTCCCGCTACATGTCAGAATAGTACATTACGCATTACATTTGGAACACCTTCATATCGGTAACTCGCCGGTAGCGGTACGTTCTTGTGAGCGCATGTCGCTACACTAACCGGCATGAGACACACGCTACAAGCACTACATCTTCGATCAAGATGGCACCTTCCTCGACGCAAGCTAGGACGACGTCAAGACCTCGGCTACCTTGGAGGGGGGGTGTTAGCACTAGCATCCCGTTGCGTAGTGCTTATGTACAAGGTAGCTATTTGTCGTCCTAGTACTTAGTGTTCTGCTATTAGCGGTACTCTATTCCCTATTCGTGGCGGTCGGCCGGCCTTGCCGGTGCCTTCGCCGGCCGCCATCTCTCTCCTCACACTTTTCCAGTCACCAAAGCCGGCCCCCGTGTGGGGCCGGCACGACCTCCGTGTAACTGTCCGTCCCAACTCTAACTGCTTGCCCGTTACTGCCCGGGGGCTTCTTTGTCTAGACGCTCCGGTTGTCGGGGCCAGGGTGTGGGGGGGGGGCTCTTCCCACAGTCGGGCCCGGCCTACTCAACGGGAGGAGCATCACCCACCGACTCGCCTCTTTGAAGGTGACCTTCGACGCCGTGCTGCCTTCCGTCGAACCCGTGAGCTAGTGAAAGTTGGCCAGCTGCGGCGGGCCCGTATGGCACTAGACGGAGCCGACTTCAAAATTGTGGAGGACGCGGATGCGGCTTTGGCTGATCTCCAGCAGTTGCATCATCCACCTAGTACCCGTTACCCCGACTGTGACCTCCCTAACCCACTTCCCCCTCCGGCGGACCCACCCCTCACTTGTCTAGATGTGCGTGACAGCCTCAAAGTATGGGAGAAGTCTATGCTCCTTTTTTTGAGAAAAGCACCTCGCTTGTCAGCCCCCCATGTTGATGGCTAGCGATGGGAACATGTCCGTGATTGAATGTCTCGGCATAGCGCAAGTGGGCTAACCGCTACTCAGCGTAAAACATTCCCGATGTCGCGGCAAGCTTTCTGGCGAGTGCGACCGGGTGGGCTCTTCACAAGCGGACACGTGTCGACCGTGACGCCGCCACTCGCCTTTTGGGTGAGTCTCCTAAAGTTCGGCCATTTCATGTTGGCATCGTCTTGTCGCGCTTAACTGATTGTCACGGCATTCCGCGGATAGCGGTTGTTGCGGCCGACCACATGGGCCCCGTAGAGTGATATGTTTTTACCAAAGCTGGTATCGAGCGAGCCATTCATACCACTCGTATCGGCTTACAAACTATTCCCGCGATTGCAGCCTCTTCGGCTTGGACTTGGAAAACGCCTTCAACACCATTTCCGGCCGAAGTTTCCTTGCAGAGTTGTACAATAATCCCGACTTGCATCCTATTATCCCGTTGGTTGAGATGACATATTCACGGGACTCCACGGTGTATCATTTCAACCCCAATGATGCATCGCTCTTGTACGGCAGGTTCAGTCTCGTACGGGTGTCCGACAAAGACATCCCGCATGGCGTGCTTTTGTTCAACTTGGCGATTAGCACCCCCCTCCACAATATTGGGGAACGGTACAAGGATTCATCCGCGATCCAAGCCTTCACTGACGATGGCAAGTATTGAAATTGAAATTGAAATTGTTAACAACATGTGCCGGCAAACTGGACCGACTGTTGTCTCTCGGGCCTCTATACCAAGGGCAAGTACTTTATCAAAACGCCTTTTGTCTTGACGGTGATTACGGTGGCTACGGAGGAATTGGGAAAAGTCTGCTCGAGGGTTCAACCCATCAAGTCTTCGTGCATGGTACCCCGGATACAGCCCCTAAACTTGTTGAGGTGATACGGGCGAAGGTCCCCGATGTGACTGGTACTAGTGACCTAGGAGCCCCTTTGGCGATGGACTTCTCGATGGCAGATGGCCCTCCGGCATCTCACATCAATGAGAGCTATATTCATTCTTGGCTGCAAGACACCGTGGAGGCTCATAAGCTCCTCTTGGACAAGATCGTTTGCTTTGCTATTTTGGACTTCGGCTGGACACATCATGCTTTTCGCTTGATGATCACGTGTGCGGTACGCCGCTACGGTTTTTTTGCTCCGCACCATCCCCCTTGATATCTGCCGACCTTATTTTGTTGTTGTATGTATAGTCGTTTGTATTGCACTTTTCTAAATCTTGGCGGGCGTTTCTCATGACGTGCAAACACTCGATCAACTGAATTGTGCTAAGCGCCAGTTTTCCCTCGCCGCGGAGTTTAGGGGGGTTACTGTGTCACTGATTACGAGTCCGAGTCGCTAGGTCCTATGTACGGTCGTATCCGACAAGAACTATTGAATGCTGTTGCTTTTAGTTCACCGTGGGCGGTCCAATTGCGCAGTTCGTTTGATACGATCTCCACTATGGGCGTGTTTGGAATCGGATCTCGTGGTGATTACTTACACACTAAATCAAGACCTTTCCTATTATGTTGGGCCCGATGTCGAGTTGGTGGTATCTCCGGTTAACAATGTTGTGGCGCCCGCTTCCCAATTGACTTGCCTACAACTTCCGACTCCCGATGCTCTCACTCACTTGGGAGAGTTTGGGAGCCACATTCAACGGGGCATTTCGCGTATTCTTCGTGCCCGGGCCTACCATGATCTCTTGGCGTTTTGCAGACCATCCCCACCGGACTTTATGAGGGTGATTTCGGGTACGGGTCGCGGGGCTTTGGCTCTCTTCTTCGCTTCACATGAGTCCAATTTCAAGGTGCCATCCGATTGTTATACGATGGGAGTAAGCCTCCGCATCGCCCAAAAAAATTAAACATCAAGCATCAACTGCAATTCATAAAAAAATGATGCATCAAAATTTTAGTTCAACTGCTAATTCATGGACGCATTGATTGAATGGGGCACTAATTCATGGACGCATTGATTGAATGGGGCACTAATTCATGGACGCATTGATTAAATGGGGCACTAATTCATGGACGCATTGATTAAGTGGGACACTAATTCATGGCTGCATTGATTAAATGGGGCACTAATTCATGGATGCATTGATTAAATGGGGCACTAATTCATGGACGCATTGATTAAATTCAGCACTAATTCATGGACGCATTGATGCAGGTGATGCGGGGCGAATGCATTGATGCATACTGCGCATCGATACGTTGGCAAAATTTTAATTCTTGATGGATTCTTTAATTACATGAGTTTGTCTAGAAAATTGAAGTGAGTCAGATACAACTTTGTTAAATAAGTCTTGACCAATTTTTCTTCCCTCCCCCTCTTGACAACGGCCGCATGTAAAGGGTGCCGGTGCGGATTCCCTGCCAATCCCATATCCCGGGGGCGCAAAAAAAAAAAAAAAAAAAAAAACGGCCGCCTAGACTTGCCCTGTTGTAAGTAATACCGTATAAGTATTAGTTGCAGATAGCTATTGTAAGCTACTCTAGATATGATTAGTACATGTCTAGATCGGACATACCGATAAACTGTTTGACTCGGTACATAGTTGTCGCTAGGCTACAGCTCTCTCACTTCTGTTGACCCGACACCACGCATGTAGGTTGGTTGTCTTGTTTGCGTGACTGTTACTGTAACTACGTTTGCGTGAGTTATCTTCCACACTAAACGTGTCTGCATGGTTCAATAGGTTATGGGCCCCCGCCTCACGTCACTCACGCGCGGCGACCCGGTTCGGCGAGCTGCGATCGACAGCTCTCCCGCAGAAGGCAAGTTTCTATAGGCACTTAGTACTTTCACTTTGTAGTCGGCGGTATCGCCAGTATAAACTGCGATTTAAAACCCACCTCCACCCCTCTTAAGTCAGCTACTCGAAGGCAACAGACAGCCACCCACACCGACGCACTCGTCGTGTGTGGACAGGGTGCACACTGGTCCAAGCTGGAGAAGGGGGGGGGGCGCACTATCGGGTGAATACGCATCCACAGGTTGCACGACAGCTCTAGCTTACCTTTTTGATTTTAATATTTTTATATTATCCTAGCGACTCAGCCGCCAGCGCAGCGCTCCACATGTCCTGGCCTTGGCCTCAACTTGTGCCCCACATTGGGTGGAGGACACAGAAAAGCTGGTTTGAGACACCCCGGGGCGTCAGGCCGAGGGGTCGGCGGGCATCAGGCCGTCTCTCTGCAACCACTGCTAGGCACAAGTCCGGCTAGCGGTTTTTACCGCTGCCTGTTTTTTATTCTGCTCTTTCTTTTTCGCCCTCTCTCGAAATGGCGCCGAAAACTCGCTCTGCCGACTCTCCGCCTGTTTCGCCTCCTGATTCCCCTTACCTCGGCTCTCAGCAGAGCACTCTCGATCATACCCCGGATACTCTCGCGCTCGTCCTTCAGCAAATGGCGCTCATTAACGCTCGTCTGGACTCGCAGTCGGCCGACGTTGTTGTTGTTGCTGCTGCGGTTGCTAGTCCTGACACCCATGTTGCTCAGCGCCGCCGCGATGCGTAGCTCGAACCCTTTCCGGACGGCCGCGACGTGCACACCCTCCCCCTGCTTGGGCATTCCCAGCTTGGCTCCAACCAACCGGACGCACAAACGGCCATCGCTGCTGCTACCGCTGCAGCTCATGTTGGCGACCCCACCGTCGCACAACGCCGTCCCGATGCGCACCGTGAGCCCTCACGTCCCGATGCGCACCGCGAGCTCTCGCGTCACGAGCTCCCGGTTGATCACCTCCCACCACCTCCACCATATCCCCCCGCTGGCTATGCCCTTCACAACCCCGGACCTCTCCTCCCGGAGGCACGCTATCCCCCCGTCCCCCCCTCCCGTGGCCACCCGCACCCGTACGGCCCGCCACATACCATGGCCGGCCGCTCTCCCTTTCCCGGTGGTCCACCTCCTCCCTTCCATGGACGGCATTCTCCACCAGCCCAACGTGGCGACCACACCACCCGTGGCGGTCGTCGCCCCACCATTGACCCGGTAGTCATCGGCCGAGCGGCACACGAAGCCCCCGGCTTCGACAAGGAAGCCCTCAACCGGTCCATGAAGATGTCGGTCCCCGTCATGGGCCCGACCACGGACTTTAAGCATTGGAAGAGGACCTTCCTTCATTTCCTCTCCATCAAGGCCGCATATCTCATTCCGCAGCTGGCCATCCTCGACTCCGGCGTTTGGCTGGACGAACCAGCGCAACACTACGCCTACACGTTGCTCCTCCATGCAGCCAGTGCGAATCAGCGCGCGGACCAGGCGATGAAATGCGTGTCTCCGGCCCGCCCTGACTGCGCCGCTGCCGCGTGGGACATCTTGTGTGAACGCTTCGACTGCCGGTCTTTTGCACGCTCCCTGTCCCTCTTGGAGAACCTGATGGTGAGACAGCGCCCTGGCTAGTCCCTGAGTGAATATGTCCACTCCATGCGCCAGACCTTTGATGACTACAACGAGACATGCCAAATGGTTGATGGCTCCGCTGCCATCCACCCACACAACCTTGGTCTCCTCATGTTGCGCGGTATTTCCAGTAGTGGCCCACACGGTCAAGCGAAACAATGCGTTATCAACGCATTTGACACGGACTACCTATTGTCGGCTGATGAAGTGATGGCCAGCATCCTCCACCTCGCGCACAACATGGACGACGACCCTGCCCCGGACACACCCGCACCGGTCGCATCACCCCCTCCCATCTCCGCTTCGTCGCTGCGGGCCGCGGCTCGCACAGCGGTCGAGGCTTCCCACACCGTAATCCTCGCGGTAGTTGACCCAACAAGTGTGGCGTTTGTGGCAGCCTAAACCATCTCATGTCCGCCTGAACTGCCACGGATGACGCTATCCTTAAGTGAAACCTCGCCAAGCGTAAGATGACCGTCTAGAAGTACGGCGCCCCCGGTGGCACTAACTCTGCTCACGCTGCCATGATGAGCGACGTCCCTGCCGACGACGCCCCCGCCGATGACACCGACAGCTTACCCACCCTCGAGGACTGCGCGGATGACTACGATGACGACGAGGTGAGTGTCCCTTTCAGCTCCGTGACATTCTCCTCTTCCCTCGCCCCAGGTCGTAACCTATCACAGTTCTGGGTCGTTGATTCCGCCTGCTCGATTAACCTCACCGCGTTTCGAGATGACTTCGTAAAGTTCACACCCCCCTCCGCTCCCTCTCGCGTGGGAGGAGTCGGCGTTGACGTTAAGGGCAATGGCTCATTGCGGATTTCTGTCAGACTTGCCTCTGGCCAGCTTATTCACCGCACTGTATATGCACTCTACACCCCCGACCTATCATCTCGCTCCGCTCAGCGTATCGGAAGACTTCTTAGTGTCAGCTGGATGCAAACTCACAGCGGATGTGAATTCATCTTTCCCTCCAACTCTGACACTGGTCAGTTTTTGGTACCCACAGGCATGGGTGTGCTAGAACCGTCCGGAAACGGTCTCTACCTCCTTCCCCACCAGCCGGAGATCCCTTCAAGCCCATCCGCAACGTCGGAATCTGACCCCTCACCTCGGGTTGCCCTTACTGCCCAGTGTGACCCCGTACTGTGGCACCGTCGGTTTGGCCACCTGAACATGCAAAGCCTACAGACCCAACATACTCACGGTGTCCCGACTAGCCATGTGTTAGCTAGCATTTTAAACAAAGTTTCTTGCGGCTCTTACTTACTCCACAAAGCCACAGTTGCACCGCGCAACACAGCCGCTTGCGCGAAACCATCCCACCCCCTCCTCAACATGTCCGCTGATCTCTGGGGCCCTGTCAATGTCCCCTCCCCACATGGTCTCCGCTACTGCTCGCTCGTCATCGACCACCACGCCAACTACATGTGGGTGCGGTTCCTTAAGTCTAAAGACGACGCATGTTCGGAGTTGGAAACCATCCTCTTGGACATCATCAAATACTTGCATGCCCGCCATCACTCCCAGTCGGGCGCATTCGCACCCGTCCTCAAGTTTGACTCCGACTCTGTGTTTGAAGCTGCTGCCACTCGCCGGATGTGCGCACACCTCGGCGTCGGGGTCCAGTTCTTTGCCCCATACGCCCACCACATGCTCGGCAAAGCCGAACGTCCTTGGCACACTATCCGGGACAATGCGTCGGCGATGCTCCACAGCATGGCCGTTCCCAACTCCATGTGGTCGTGCGCTGTCTGCACTGTTGTGTACCTTCGCAACCGCACGTACAATCGCTCAGTCGGACCCAATGGTGGCGTCTCCCTCACACTCCTTACGTCGTCTGTGCCCGACGCCTCCAAGTTCCGCGTCTTCGGCTGCGCCGTTTTCGCCAAGGTGCCCGACAAACAACGTCGGAAACTTAGTGAAAAAGCATTTCGCGGCGTCATGGTGGGCTATCCCACTGACTCACCAGGGTACCGTGTCTACAACCCGGAAACGCGTCGCATCACCACTTCCGTCCATGTCGTCTTTAAAGAAGACACCCCGGGCTTCGGCACACAACCCTCCGTCGACTCGGTCATCACGGACTCTTCGGCAAACGTACCCCAAGCCTCACCCCTATCCCACCCCATTGACCTCACAATATCAACACCCCTTCCCCCCCCCCCCCCCCCGCAGCCCCTCGCCATGCTCAGCTCCGCTCACACCCCATTCGATACGGCAATATGGTTGCTCACTTGTCCGACTACCCCCCGACCCTCGTGACGGCGTGTTGTGATCTTGAACAAGGCAAAGCTCTAGAGGACATATTTGAGCACCCTCACGTCCCCGACCTTATCACGGGTCCCCCACACACACCTGCCGGCACGTCCCCTACTGCCGTCGCCCTCCTCTCCGCCCGGGAGTGTGTAGAACCGAAATCCTACCGGGTTGCGTTGGACAGCGCCCAAGCCCCCCAGTGGCAAGCCGCTATGCAGCAGGAGTATTCCTCCCTCATCACCAACGGCACGTGGGAACTTGTGGACCTCCCCCCAGGCCGAATGGTCGATAACAGCATGTGGATCTTCAAATTCAAGTCGGATACCGCCGGCGACGTCTCCCGCTTCAAAGCGCGGTTCGTCGCCAAGGGGTGCAGCCAACGCGCTGGATTGGACTACACAGAGACCTCCCCCCTAGTCATCCACATGGCGAGCCTGCGTCTGTTCGTGACCATCGCAGCCGCCCGCGACCTTGAACTCTACCCTCTTGACATCGACACAGCGTTTCTCTACGCTCCCATCCGGGAAGACGTGTGCATCCGCCAGCCCCTCTGCTTCACCGATGGCACGTCCAAAGTGTGTCACCTCAAGCGCTGCCTCTACGGCCTTAAACAGCCCCCCCGCGAATTCAATATGGTACTTCGTGCATGGCTCGTTGACCATGGATGGCAACAATGCGTCTCCGACCCGCGCATATACATCTACCGCACCGGTCACGTTTTCGCCATGATCGCCATGTACGTTGATGACATTCCCGCGGCCTGCAATGATGCCGCTTGGCTCGCATCGTTCAAAGCTCAACTCGGAGCACGGTTCAAGATCAAGGACCTCGGCGACCTCTCCCAACTCCTCGGCATGCACATTACCCGCGATCGCTCCACGCGCACCATCTCGCTGGACCAATCCAAGTACTTGCGCGACATACTCGCCAAGTACGGCATGTCCGACTCCAAGCCGTCGTCACTTCCCATGGACCCGGGTTTTCTCGCCGGCCTCGCGCACATGACCTCGCCCCCTCTCACCGGGGTGGCCAAGGACGTCTACCCCAGCCTCCTGGGCAGCCTCCAGTACGCAGCCGTCTGCACGCGCCCCGATGTCTCCACGGCATTGAGCATCCTCGGCTCCGCCCAAGCCTCACCCACATAGGCACACTTGCAGGCTCTGAAAAAGGTCCTCCGCTACCTTCATGGCACCATCGACATGCCCTTGAAGTTGGGGGGGGGCTGGACCACAGCCTCCAACTCACATGCTTTGCCGACGCAGACTGGGCCAACGACAGCAGCACCCGCAAGTCTCGCTCCGGCTATCTCTTCACCCTCGGACGCGGGCCCATCAGTTACAAGTCCAAACAACAGACTCATGTGGCTCAATCCACGTGTGAAGCCGAGTACTACTCTGCGGCTGACGCCACCAAGGAGGGACTCCACCTCCGACAACTCCTGGGGGAAATCCTCAATTCCCCCATCACCGAAACCACCACCATCTGGGAGGACAACCAAAGCGCCATTGCATACTCCCAAAATGCCTTGGTCAGCGAGAAGACTAAGCACATCGGTCTGAAGTGGCACTTCCTCAAAGACCACGTGGAACAGGGAACCATCAAGTTGAGGTACTTTCCCACTGACCAGATGGTGGCTGACATGCTCACCAAACCCCTCCCAGGACCTGCATTGGCAAGACACCGAAGTGCGATCCTTGGAGGACAAGACCCAATGCAACGCGTCATCCCGTAGCTACTTGCATGGGGAGTGTTGTAAGTAATACCGTATAAATGTCAGTTGCATATAGCTAGTGTAAGCTATTCTAGATATGATTAGTACATGTCTAGATCGGACATACCGATAAACTGTTTGACTCGGTACAAAGTTGTCGCTAGGCTACAGCTCTCTCACTTCTGTTGTCCCGACACCACGCATGCATGATGGTTGTCTTGTTTGCGTTACTGTGACTGTAACTACATTTGCGTGAGTTATCTTCCACACTAACCGTGTCTGCATGGTTCAATATAACACGGTTATGGTTAATGTAACACGGTTAACATGTTATGGGCCCTCCGCGTTTACGCGGGGTTTACTAGGGCACCGGCCAGAGTTTGTCCATTAAGGGGGAGTGTTTACATATCCCTTCGTAAGACTACTAATGGACACATATGTACGCTAGGCTCCGGGGGAGTCTTGGCCCTCCACCTATAGGGGTTCGCTATAGGTGTTCGCCGCTCAGTCGTGATGCGATGCGATGGGTTCATATACACAATATGTTCCTATCGGGTACCGACTTTTGGCGGTACTTGGATAAGGCGTACACCTCCGTTCCGGGAAGCGGCGGTTCTATCCTCCTTCATGCCATTCCGTGTGTACATGGATTAACAGGTTTTGGGCCCTCCACGCTTCCACTGCCGTGGAGGGCCCACGAGTATAACCCTCTCCAGGTTGTCTTGGCTGCAACCCACCGACTAGCCGCTCAATTGGGATCAACGGGAATACAAACCATATTCTTTTGTTTGCAAAAGAGACAATAAGTGTGGGCGGAGTGTACGTGCAATAAAGATAGAGGTGTGGATAATTATGGGATGCATGTGTATATTCAGAAATGCATGTACATGTTCTGAAATTTAATCTGAAATTGTGCAGATTATGCGCCCCGAATATTGTAGTGCGGCAAACCACGACACATTCGCTTACAAACTCTATTAATTGCCCTAAAAGTCTAATACACTTTCTATGCTAAATTCTGAAACACCATGAGACGCCTCTTGAGAACCCTTCGTAGACACTTGTTCACGTGAGCTTCGTCCTCTGCGTTGCAATCACATTTCAAAATTAGTGCGGTGTCAGTAATTTACATAAGTTGGTTGAGCGTAATTGATGTATTGGATGGTCCAGGGTCGCCCGCCGGCGGCGCAGCGGCGGCGGCCCCGGAGAGGGGTGCGCTCGCAGGCCCGTCGGCACCTACCTCTACCTCCACGCGGTGGGCGCTGGTAACCCCATAGCCGTGCCAGGCCTGGCACGGTAGGGGGCTGAACGAGGTACCGACAGCTGCGATCCGAGGGATCAGCAGCTGTCGGGAAGCCTTGTACGGAGGGTTTTGGAAAAACATAATATCCGTACACCGGCACAGGGATCTCCCGCTCGGCCAGTCCGATATGTCTTTTCCGCGACTAAATACTCGCAGATACTCTCCCGACGATGGGGCGGGGGCGGCGTTTGCGAAATATTTTTTGGCGAAAAGGGGTACGGACGGATCAGCGGAGGGACGAGGGTGTTGGAGCTGGCGGCGGACAGCTGGGAAGCAGCGCTTGGGACGGCGCTCGCTAGCAGTCGCCAGCCTTGCGAGAGCCTTAGGTCTCCCCTGGGGGCGAGGCCTGATGCTACGCAAAACGGAGGTTGGTCGCAGCCGGAGGAGCGGCACGGTCTGGCGGCGGCGGTCCCTAGGATCGCCCGCCGCCGGAAAAGCCCGGTACGGGGGGTTTTTGGAAAAATTCCCGTACCCACCATCTTTTGAGGACCGGCGACTCGATCCCTGTGTTCTTCCAACCCCTTCCCTAGTCGGTACCCGGTTATCGAGAGGCTGCCTGAGGCAGTGTGCCTAGGGTTATCGTAACGGCACACTGCTCGTAAAGGCGGCCCCCTAACAACGTAAACCACTGAGGGAGGGCACGGAAGGCCACAACGCGATCAAATAGGTGTTGGAAACAAACGGGAAAAGGACAGGGGACATGAGAAAATCTGGCTCGGGGGCAGGAGAGCCATCCGGACACCGTCTGCAGCCTAGTTATTTTCTCTTCTCAGCCCCCGAAGGAGGAGAGAAGACTAGGCTAGGTGGCGAGCTGCGTCGAGAGGAGCGGCTGATACCTCGGGCGGGGTTGGGCACGGATCGAGGCGGGACCGACGACGACCTATGCGAGGGGGTTTTTCACCTGCCTTTCCACCCAAGCTCCGGCACGACCGGAGTCGCACATGAGCCGAGGTCAGGCAGGTTCGCCTCGACCAACTCAAGCTGAACAGCGTTGCTGATCAGCGACCCCGCAGCGGCTGGAGTAGGCCGCGTAACGTGGAGACTAGCGACACTTTTTGTTTCATACTGTATCCAATAAAAATTTGTATAGATCAGAAAATAACAAATACCTGTATACGGGTATGTTTTAGACGGTATCGTTACTGCCATTGGAAAGGTTGGGATTAGTGGTTCAACGGTCTACCTCACGCTTCTAAGTCCATCTCGGCAAAGCATAAGGGGGGGCCCAGAGACTCCAGCCGGTTTTACTGGTATTGGAGTAAAAATTTCCAAAATTTCAAAATTTGGATGGTCAAGGGGTGGTGAGGATATTGTTGTCATGGTTGGTTGTAATGTGATTTATTTCAAATACATACGATCAGAATTGAATGAGTGTGTGTGTATGTGTGTGTGTGTGTGTGTTTGTGTGTGTGTGTGTGTGTGTTTGTGTGTGTGTGTGTGTGTGTGTGTGTGTGTGTGTGTGTGTGTGTGTGTGTGTGTGTGTATGTGTGTGTGTGTGTGTGTGCATGTTGCAAAATATCGACGTCACACAATATGCATACCAAAGCTGCACATAAATGTCCTTTCGATCTGTCCATCACTAAGGGCGAGTGCATGATTATCAGCTATTTGTATTATTAGCATGTACATGATTTAAATCCGCATTACTAAATTGAAAAAATCGATTTCTGTGCGGCCTTACCTCGTTGAAGGCGCATCAGCGGTTTTTCATGTAGCACAAAACAATTATCAACCCAATAGCCCATCACGCCTACTAATGGGCTGGTTTCTCCCCAAATATCGGCTGCTTTGCAGGGCCCGACACAATACTCCTTCTGATTGAAGGCAATTGAGTCCTGCACAAAATGAGAAATGGTTCAAAAGACAAAAATGTTCCGGAAACAGATTCATGGCGGGACTAAACAAGTCACCATAATAACAGGCAGTGATTCGATAGCCAACGCATGCACATCCTTTATACCATGGCGCCTCATGAGCAACGGCCTCCGCTAACGGTACGTGCAGCGACATATGACATATGAGGTGTGTCCCTTTCGGGTAGAGAAAACGTCCTATTCGACTTCGCTAACCACTTCGTACACATATGGTTAAGTCAGTTGCGATGCTCAGCGAGATGTGGCTTAATACGAGGTGTCGACCTTAGCTACATGCTTGACGCTTGTTAGATTTCCCTCCTATGCAACCAAATACAGAAAAGCAGCACGCAGACATTGTCGACGGGCGCACACGACGCGACAAGACGTATACGGGGACGAGGGTGAAATATTAAACGACACGGAACGTCGGATAGACAGCGAATACATACAATAAGACGATGGAAAGGATTGGCAAAACGCGGAAAGGAACACAGAACGTGGCCGCCCACCGCGATTTTTAAGCGTCGTGAGCTAAGTAGTAAAAAACGACGGTACAATAGGTTGGTGGTGTTGCAGGCCAGCAAGTTATGGTGGCAATACTATCACTCTGCGACCCTTGCTCCTTTATCCGTCTAATAATAATCATTAAGTATAAAATGGGATAAAGCATGTGGAATACGGGCTAGCGTCACCTCTTTTATCTCGCCCGCGCACGCGTTGACGATGATGGGAGCGCCGAATGGCGACCGGCCGTCGCCGAGTGGAGCGTTGGACTTCGGAAGGGTAGTCAACGGCTGCGAAGCAGCATTGGTAGCAGGATCACCCGCTGCATCTCAAAATCTTCCATATTTTCGTGCTCGTCCACTTAGGAGTATTAATTATGCTGGGCTTGTATGGCGGCTTGGCTCGCCGCATCTTACAGGGGAGCATTTCGAGTGTACCGTTCCCGGTCGGTAGACCTCCCCTTCTTATTTCGTACTGCGGGCCCCCCAAACGGAACACCTCAGACAACATACCTTCAAAAACGTAGGAGGCTATAGCACCGTGAGCATCGAAGTGGCCGTTAATAGGGGTGCGCACCATGTCTTTGGGTCCGGCTTGGAGTTTTACTGACCGCCGTGAAGGCAATTCATGTCGGTGGCGCCAATGCCAAAGCACAGTCGCAGCTTTTTCAAACCGCGGTACGACCGGTAGGGACTGTTGGCGGGGGGGGGGGGGGGGCGCGGGGTGATAATGGTTTGCACGGATGGTTGTTCATTTGCTTTTATTATTATGATAAATTTGGCGATGCTAGTACATTTTGCAGACGAACTTTGGGAGTCGGGGATGACACGCAAACAATCTTGAATCAAATATCATTCAATATCGATCGTCAATTTGAAATTGGCTCACATCGCACGGCGCAAGCAATTGTGTGGAAGACATTTCAAAGTCCACGTTCTCTGCTGGATATGGCGGACGTTACGGCAACGCTTCTCGACCACATATCACGTTTGTCGAGGCAACTCCCATTCCTTATCGTCGATTTTGGCGGTAAACACGTGTCCTAGATGTCGCTATTTGCGTGACAGCTATCCGTACGGCATGAGTCAATATTTGAAAAATGTCGTCATGGCACTCTGGGTTCTTATCTCCGCGACGCTTTTCAGGAAGGCAGTGCTGATGCTGTGGCATGCCTTCCTGTTCCTCGGGCTTAGGTTTTTTCTTCCTTTCTTTCTTTTTCTTGCTTGGTGGCCTCCACTGCTTTTTCTTGTAAGAAATTTTTAATTAAAAATGTCGTCGTCAATTTCATTTCTTCATAGCCGTCTCCGTACCACGTACATGTACATGGTCGTATTGGAAACAAATGTTGCGTGGCAATACCAGAAAAAAAATGCAAGATGCATCGATGCGGGCGGTATGTACAGGTAATTCGTTGTGCGTTGATTATATGTGGCACTAATTCAAGGACGCACTGATTATATAGGGCACTAATTCATGGACGCATTGATTTCATGGGGCACTAATTCATGGATACATTAATTAAATTGGGCACTAATTCGTGGACGCATTGATTAAATGGGGCATTAATTCGTGGACGCATTGATGCGGATGATGCGGCAGACGCATCATGATCCCATGAATACATCGATGTTTGATGCGGAGGCTTAGATGGCAGCGCAGCGGGTGCTTGGCCTAACTGCGGAGCGCACCTCTCGCGTTTAGAGGTGCCCTCGGTGCAATGAGGCTCGCTCAGAGTCTCGTCGGTTACTCGGTTTGAATCTTCGTCGACGGTAGCATGCACCTCAATGTAGGGTGAGCGGTCCACAACTGCCATGCTTATGGACAACATCCCCCGGTGCCCGCGCTCTTGGCACGTCATCTAACTCCTCGATCGAATTGTCCACGTGCTTGGAGAGTTCATGCTTGAAGCGGGGGCTACTATGGGGCGGGACTTGCGGTTGGGGGTCCGCCGTATTCGGTCGGGAGTTTCTCGAGATCGTCATATGGGGATGTGGTTTTGTTAGACTCTATGGCTCCGCACCGTCATCTAGTTGTTGATGTGACGGTTACAAGTGCTCGCACGAACATTAATGTTCCTCGTATAGGTTGTTCCTCGTATGTGCTCGTCTCCCACTCCCGGGCAGTCTTGCATTGGGAGCTCAGCATGGCAAACTTGATGCGGACCTCAACACTTCTGCTTTGCTTGGCACGCCTTCGATTCAGTCGGTCCATGACTCCTATCCCTTCGATCTTGAGGACGGGGGCCGGTTGGCGCCTATGGCGGCTGAGTTGGATGATCGCTGGGCTATTTTGGTGGCAGTTCGTCGCTTCCCTGGCATGGGTGGTGCAAACTCTCGTTCTTTGCGCTCTAAAAGTTTTGTCCGTATGCATTATTATATCGTTCGTCGAACTACTTCTATTCCTTTTCGGCGTTTTTGGGGGGATATGCGGCGAGAGTTCATGCAACGTCTTCCTGCTTCTCTTCATGGTACTTTGGGTTCCTATCTCCGCGATGCTTTGCAAGAGGGCAGTGTTGATGTTGTGGTATGCCTTCCTTTTCCTGCTCGGGCTTATGTTTTTTTTCTTTTCTTCGTTTCGCTTGGTGGCTTATGCTTCTTTTTCTTCTAAGAATCAACTGTTTATTTTTTACAATGGGAAGTGTAATTGCAAGTTCACAACATGCGTGGAAACTACGGTCTAAATATCGCAGCGAGTACTTGTAATGGTCGTGAAATGCTCTGTCACAGGACAATACTCGCCACACTCGTACCCTCCCACTATTGACAAGATATGAGGCTGGCCGAGAGGCCAGCCTCAAGCAATAGGTCTTCGGGCTTCTCCAGAAGTCGAGTCGAGCGCTGCGTTGCATGTTGTGCTTTCAGGAGACCGGACGTCCTATCTCACCGCCGCTCTTCAGCACGACGCAGGGATGTCTCAATTCCGGGCGGTACCTTTAGTCGTAGCGATTAGCGATACCGCTAGCGATACTTATTCATGTGAACATGTAATCAAGTACTCATATGGAATCAATATGCTCCTGTAGAGAAGTCGCCAGCAATGCGCACTTTTCACTACTTAAGTACTATAAAGAAAAAGCAGCGGAGACCGCCAAGCAAAATAAAGAAGAAAATAGGAAACAACCTAAGCCCGAGGAACAAGAAGGCATGCCACAGCATCAGCACTGCCCTCCTGCAAAGCGTCGCGGAGATATAGCGCGCACTTTTCATATATCAACATCATGTCATATACAGGTACCAAGTAGCAAAAGATGCGTTTACAAGAAAAGGCAATGGAAACCACCAAGCAAAAAGGAACAAGGATGGAAAGCCCAACAAGCGTGAGCCCGAGGAACAAGATGGCATGCCACAGCATCAGCACTACCCTTTTGCAAAGCGAGACCGCCAAGCAAAATAAAGAAGAAAATAGGAAACAACCTAAGCCCGAGGAACAAGAAGGCATGCCACACAGCATCAGCACTTCCCTCCTGCAAAGCGTCGCGGAGATATAGCGCGCACTTTTCATATATCAACATCATGTCATATACATGTACCAAGTAGGGCGCCCGCCGGCGGCGCAGCGGCGGCGGCCCCGGAGAGGGGTGCGCTCGCAGGCCCGTCGGCACCTACCTCTACCTCCACGCGGTGGGCGCTGGTAACCCCATAGCCATGCCGGGCCCGGCACGGTAGGGGGTTGAACGAGGTACCGGCAGCTGCGATCCGCGGGATCAGCAGCTGTCGGGAAGCCATGTACGGAGGGTTTTGGAAAAACATAATATCCGTACACCGGCACAGGGATCTCCCGCTCGGCCAGTCCGATATGTCTTTTTCGCGACTAAATACTTGCAGATACTCTCCCGACGATGGGGCGGGGGCGGCGTTTGCGAAATATTTTTTGGCGAAAAGGGGTACGGACGGATCAGCGGAGGGACGAGGGTGTTGGAGCTGGCGGCGGACAGCTGGGAAGCAGCGCTTGGGACAGCGCTCGCTAGCAGTCGCCAGCCTTGCGGGAGCCTTAGGTCTCCCCTGGGGGCGAGGCCTGATGCTACGCAAAACGGAGGTTGGTCGCAGCCGGAGGAGCGGCACGGTCTGGCGGCGGCGGTCCTTAGGATCGCCCGCCGCCGGAAAAGCCCGGTACGGGGGGTTTTTGGAAAAATTCCCGTACCCACCATCTTTTGAGGACCGGCGACTCGATCCTTGTGTTCTTCCAACCCCTTCCCTAGTCAGTACCCGGTTATCGAGAGGCTGCCTGAGGCAGTGTGCCTAGGGTTATCGTAACGGCACACTGCTCGTAAAGGCGGCCCCCTAACAACGTAAACCACCGGGGGAGGGTACGGACGGCCACAACGCGATCAAATAGGTGTTGGAAACAAACGGGAAAAGGACAGGGGACATGAGAAAATCTGGCTCGGGGGCAGGAGAGCCAGCCGGACACCGTGTGCAGCCTAGTTATTTTCTCCTCTCAGCCCCCGAAGGAGGAGAGAAGACTTGGCTAGGTGGCGAGCTGCGTCGAGAGGAGCGGCTGATACCTCGGGCGGGGTTGAGCACGGATCGAGGCGGGACCGACGACGACCTAGGCGAGGGGGGTTTTTCACCTGCCTTTCCCCCCAAGCTCCGGCACGACCGGAGTCGCACGGGAGCCGAGGTCAGGCATGTTCGCCTCGACCAACTCAAGCTGGACAACCTTGCTGATCAGCGACCCCGCAGCGGCTGGAGCAGGCCGCGTAACGTGGAGATTAGCGACATTTTATTTTTCATACTGTATCCAAAAAAAAATTGTATAGATCAGAAAATTATAAATACATGGATACGGGTATGTTTTAGACGGTATCGTTACTTCCATTGGAGAGGTTGGGATTAGTGGTTCACGGTCTACCTCACGCTTAGAAGTCCAACAACAAGTTGAGCATAGCAAAAGGGGGGGCCCAGAGACAGCAGCCGGTTTTTACTGGTATTGTTGTAAACAATTTCAAATTTCAAATTTCAAATACCAAGTAGCAAAAGATGCGTTTACAAGAAAAGGCAATGGAAACCACCAAGCAAAAAAGGAACAAGGATGGAAAGCCCAACAAGCGTGAGCCCGAGGAATAAGAAGGCATGCCACAGCATCAGCACTACCCTTTTGCAAAGCGTCGCGAAGTTAGGAACCCCAAGTACCATGAAGAGCATCAGAAAGACGTTGCATGAACACTCGCCGCACATTCCCCCAAAAACGTCAATAGGAAACGGAAGTAGATCGTCGGACGAAATGATGCATGCGGATATAACCGTCAGAACGCAATGAACGAGAGTCTGCATCACCCATGCCAGGGAAGCGACGAACTGCCACCAAAATAGCCCAGTGATCAACCAACTATGCCGCCATAGGCGCCAACCGGCCCCCATCCTCAAGATCGAAGCGATAGTAGTCATGAACGGACTGAACCGAAGGCGTGCCAAGCAAAGCGGAAGTGCGGAGGTCCGCATCGAGCTTGCTCTATTGAGCTCCCAATGCAAGACTACCCGGGAGTGGGAAACAAGGACCTATACGAGGAACATTGATGTACTTGCGAGCACTTGTGACCGTCACATCAACAACTAGATGACAATGTGGAGCCCTAAAGTCTGACCAAACCACATGTCCATGACAATCTCGAGAAGCTCCCGATCGAATACGGCGGTCCCCCAACCGCAAGTCCCGCCCCTTAGTAGCCCCCGCTTCAAGCATGAACTATTGAAGCGCGTGGACAATCCGATCGTGGAGCTGAGTGACGTACCAAGAGCACGGGCACAAGGGGATGTGGTCCATAAGCATAGCGGTTGTGGAGCGCTCACCCGACATAGAGATGCATGATACCGTCGACGAAGATCCAGACCCACGAGACTCGGGGGAGGGGGGGCTCATTGCACCGAGGGCACCTCTAAACATGAGAGGCGCGCTCAACATTGAGGCCAAGCACCCGCTGCGCTGCCATCGTATAGCAATCGGATGGCATCTTTAAGGTGGGCTCATTTGAACCTGAAAATAGAGCTAAAGCCCCGCGACCCGTACCCGAAGTCACCCTCATAAAGTCCGGTGGGGAAGGTGTGCAAAACGCCAAGAGGTCAAGGTTGGCCCGAGCACGAAGAATACGCGATATGCCCCGTTGAATGTGGCCCCCAAACTCTCCAGAGCGAGTAAGAGCTTTGGGGTCGGAAGCTGTAGGCAAGTCAATTGGGTAGCGGGCGCCACAGCATTACTAACCGGAAATACCACAAACTCAACATCGGGCCTAGCATGTTCGGAAAGGTCTTAATTTAGTGTGTTTGTCAACGCCACGAGATCCGATTCCGAAAGCCGAATCATATTGGATATACTATCATACGAGCCGCCCAAATGGACCGCCCACGGTAAAGTAGAAATAGCAACATGCAGTCGTTTCTCCCGGATAAAACCGTACATAGGACCTAGCGACTCGGACACGTAATGAGCAAGCATGTTAGCGAGGGTCGCGGTGAATGAAACAAAGTGAGCATGTTTAGCGTCAAGCTCGAGGGACGGTACATAAAGCCACCCAAACTCCGCGAGCAGGGAAAGCTGTCGCTTTGCACAATTTACTTGATCGAGCGTATGCACGTCATGAGAAAAGCCCAAGATTCGGAGAACTGCAACACGAATGGCCCTATCTCTAGCAGCAAGGTACGGTCGGCAGATATGTTGTGGGACGGTGCGGAGCAAGAGCCCATGGTGGCGTACCGCACAAGTGATCATCAAGCGAAAAGCCGCATGTGCTCCTCCGAAGGCCGACATAACAAAGCAAACGATCTTGTGAAATAGGAGCGGATGAACCTCCGCGGTGTCTTGTAGCCAAGTATGAACATAATTATCATTGTGAGATGCCGGCGGAGGGCCATCCGTCATCGAGAAGTCCATCGCCAAATGTGCTAATAGGGTTCTAGTACCCGTGACAACGGGGACCTTCGCCAGTGTCACCTCAAGAAGTCCAAGGCCCGTATCCATGGGCGCATGTTAGCACTAGCATCCCGTTGCCTAGTGCTTACGTACAAGGTAGCTATTTGTCATCCTAGTACTTAGTGTTCTGCTATTAGCGGTACTCTATTCCCTATTCGTGGCGGTCGGCCGGCCCTACCGGTGCCTTCGCCGGCCGCCATCTCTCTCCTCATACTTCTCTAGTCACCAAAGCCGGCCCCCGTGTGGGGCCGGCACGACCTCCGTGTGACTATCCGTCCCAACTCTAACAGATTATTGGCCCTCCACCAAGTTAAACTAGAGAAGAGCGTGTGTAAAGCGCCCGGCGCCACGCTAGTCCTACCTACTCCCACGTAAAAAAGAGTAGAGCGTGTGTAAAGCGCTCGGCGCCACGCTAGTAATTCATCGTCCAACCGACACCACGCTTCGCCTTCGAGCTAGTTGTCCGCGACTGTCCTACCATCGCCCACGTAAAAAGGAGAAGAGCGTGTGTAAAGCGCCCGGCGCCACGCTCGCCCCACCCAGCTTCATGCCTTACTTAGCCTTCAACCTACCGATGCTCTCGACCGGATCAGGTTTTTAAGACCGACCCGCGAAAATTCGGCCCGTGCGTACTTTCATTAGTACTTTTATTATTGTTTTTTTCCCGAGGCAACGCCGCAACGCTCACCTAACTTAGCAAGGAGCTTAACTTTCCCACGGCGAAAGGGGGGAGTCAACACGGGCGCCCGTCTATGTTTTTGCGTGCCTACACGCTCCTAACGGCCTTGTTGGCTTTGCTTCTTCCTCGCCGGTCGCTCTCATGCGTCGGCTAATTCGCCCGGGGACAGTTTTTCCCGCTACATGTGAGAATAGTACATTACGCAGTACATTTGGATACCTTCATATCGGTAACTCGCCGGTAGCGGCAAAATCCTGTGAGCGCATGTCGCTACACCTACCCGGCATGAGACACACGCTACAAGCACTACACCTTCGGCCAAGATGGCACCTTCCTCGACGCAAGCTAGGACGACGTCAAGACCTCGGCTACCTTGAGAGGGGGTGTTAGCACTAGCATCCCGTTGCCTAGTGCTTATGTACAAGGTAGCTATTTGTCATCCTAGTACTTTGTGTTATGCTATTAACGGTACTCTATTCCCTATTCGTGGCGGTCGGCCGGCCCTGCCGGTGCCTTCGCCGGCCGCCATCTCTCTCCTCACACTTTTCCAGTCACCAAAGCCGGCCCCCGTGTGGGGCCGGCACGACCTCCGTATAACCATCCGTTCCCAACTCTAACATTACCATGCACGAAGATTTGTCTGGTTGAACCCTCGAGTAGACTTTCCCCAATTCCTCCATAGCAACGGCAATCACAGTCGGGACAAAAGGCATCTTAATCAACTACTTTCATCGTCAGAGAAGACTTGGATCGCCGATGAACCTTTGCATCGTTATATTCCGGAGAGGGATGCTGATCTCCAAGTTGAACAAAAGCGGCCCAAGAGGATCTCTTTGTCGGACACCCGTACGAGACAATATCGTGCCGTACAGGAGAGAAGCATCGTTGGGATCAAAATAATACACCGCGTAATCCCGTGAATGAATCATCTCAACGAGTGGGATAGTAGGATGCAAATCGGGATTCTTGCACAATTCCGCAAGAAAAGCCCGGCGAGAAATGGTGTTAAAGGTGTTTTCCAAGTCCAAGATGCGTAGATTACAATCAAGCATAGTATGTAAGCCTATGCAAGTGGTAGTGACTCGCTCGATACCAGCTTTGGTGAAAACAAATCGCTCTACATGGCCCATGTGGTCGGCCACAAGAGCAGCTATCCGCGCAATGGCGTGACAGTCACTTAACCGCGACAAGACTCTGCCAGAAGCCAACGGCTGAACTTTAGGGGACTCACCGTGAAGGCGAGTGGCGCCACGGTCGACTCTCGTTTCCTTGTGAAGGGCCCACTTAATCGCACTCGCTAGGAAGTATGCCGCAGCATCGGGCATATTTCCAGCCGACTAGCGGTTAACCTACTTACGCAATCCCGGAACATTCAAGTCACGGACATATTCCCATCTCCAGTCATCAACATGAAGGGCTGACAAGCGAGGTGCTTTTCGCAAAACAAGGAGCATATTGTCCTCCCACAATTGGAGGCTATCACGGTCCTTAGGATAGGTGAGAGGAGGGCGCACCGGGGGGGTAAGGGGGACGGGGAGGTCACAGTCATGGTGGGGTATACAAGTTTGAGGATGCATCCGCTGAAGAGCAACCAACGCAGCGTCGGCGTCCTCCACTATCCCGAAGTCGGCTCCGTCTAGGGCCATACCGGCCCGTCGCATATGGCCAACTTCCACTAGCTCACGAGCTCGAGGGAAGGCAGCACGGCTTTGGAGGTCACCTTTGGAGAGATGAGTACTTTACTGCATACTGAAGTTTGACTAGTACTAAGCTCTTTGACGAAGCTACGACGTAGATATGACGCCAAAGTAACCATGACGGGAGGGTACGGGTACGACGGAAATCAAATATTAAGTAATGGTATATCAGCAAGTTAGACGACAAATAAAGGGGGTTTTCCTTTTTCCCTCCTTTCCCTTGGTGGCTTTTGCTACTTTCTCTTGGAAGCATCTATGATGGTAACAAGTAAAGGGTATATGTCATAACAACGAATACATGATGAAAACTGCGGTTTAAAAGAAAAACTGCGCTGCATATTAGCGAAATATGTCCCCGTGATCTTTATTCGTGCATGTCATTTTGTATCGTCGTGGCCAATTCTAAGCAGTAATATATGAACGTGGACATGGGAAAGGGGGGGAGAGGGGGGGGGGGGGGCAAGATAGCATGTTTTAAACACTCTTCCCATGAAGTCCGTTACTAGCGGTACGCATTTAATTACCCGCCACACACTGCCGCGATGGCCATGCATCTCAATTGCGGGGCAGAATACTGATTTGTGAGCAACGCACCACGTCGCATTGTTCACTGACATGGACACCTTTATCGGCACGCCCCAATTGTTGTGGGCACACATGTCGGATTTGCGGCCCGTATTTTGCGCCTTTGCGGGCCGAAATTCGCACATGTGCAGGTTATGCACGCCTCTATGCATAGCTCGTTACACGCAGTGTCGCGACATGCAAGGAGACCACTCGACCCTTGGTTCTCAACATGACTGCACAATTGCATCTGTATCTGCCGAGTTTGTTGCGCACGGCCGTGTACATAGCGGCAACACCGAGAATGGCTAGTAGTGTGTACTAGATTTTCTTACCACGTGCCCGGAAATTCAACCAAGGAGCACGGGTTAGGGACCGAATGGGCTTGACGGGCGGTTGAC
Organism: Tetraselmis chui; assembly: GCA_026401115.1. Lineage (NCBI taxonomy): Eukaryota > Viridiplantae > Chlorophyta > Chlorodendrophyceae > Chlorodendrales > Chlorodendraceae > Tetraselmis > Tetraselmis chui. The sequence continues at coordinate 138,635 of JAPMLY010000178.1, read as the reverse complement.
TTGGAGTGTAAGCACCCTAACGCGAGTTTTTATTTGGCTTGCGGCAAATGGCACGGCACCATGCCATCATGGGGCGTGAAATGGGCAACGCCGTGAATAGAAGAAATATAGAGCGTTGATTGTTGAGCGCATTGGCGAAGCGAGTGTGCGGGTACTACCGGTCCATGGGTTGCTAGCCCCGCGCAAATGTGGAAGATTTTGAAACCCTAAATTCAAGTTCCATGTACGAGGGCATGGATGACATCGGACGGCGGATTTGACGCGAAAACCGGTCAGTAGGCGCAAATTAAGTTGAAATCTTATATTTAGTTGGGGGAAAGGGCTTCTTTTAGAGCTGCGAACGGATAGTTACACGGAGGTCGTGCCGGCCCCACAAGGGGGCCGGCTGTGACGACTAGAGAAGTGAGAGGAGAGAGATGGCGGCCGGCGAAGGCACCGGCAAGGCCGGCCGACCGCCACTAATAGGGAATAGAGTACCGTTGATAGCATAACACTAAATACTAGGATGACAAATAGCTACCTTGTACATAAGCACTAGGCAACGGGATGCTAGTGCTAACACCCCCCCTCAAGGTAGCCGAGGTCTAGACGTCGTCCTAGCTTGCGTCGAGGAAGGTGCCATCTTGGTCGGTATAGTGCTTGGTAGGTATAGTGCTTGTAGCGTGTGTCTCATGCCGGTTAGGTGTAGCGACATGCGCTCACAGGAACGTGCCGCTACCGGCGAGTTGCCGATATGAAGATATCCAAATGTACTGCGTAATGTACTATTCTAATATGTAGCGGGAAAACTGTCCCCGGGCGAATTAGCCGACGCATGAGAGCGACCGGCGAGGAAGAAGCAAAGCCAACAAGGCCGTTAGGAGCGTGTAGGCACGCAAAAACATAGACGGGCGCCCGTGTTGACTCCCCCCTTTCGCCGTGGGAAAGTTAAGCTCCTCGCTAAGTTAGGTGAGCGTTGCGGCGTTGCCTCGGGAAAAAAACAATAATAAAAGTACTAATGAAAGTACGCACGGGCCGAATTTTCGCGGGTCGGTCTTAAAAAACCATATCCGGTCGAGAGCATCGGTAGGTTGAAGGCTAGGTAAGACATGAAGCTGGGGGGGGCGAGCGTGGCGCCGGGCGCTTTACACACGCTCTTCTCCTTCTTACGTGGGAGATGGTAAGACAGTCGCGGACAACTAGCTCGAAGGCGAAGCGTGGTGTCGGTTGGACGATGAATTACTAGCGTGGCGCCGAGCGCTTTACACACGCTCTACTATTTTTACGTGGGAGTAGGTAGGACTAGCGTGGCGCCGAGCGCTTTACACACGCTCTTCTCTAGTGTAACTTGGTGGAGGGCCCATAACCTATTAGAGTTGGGAACGGATAGTTACACGGAGGTCGTGCCGGCCCCACAAGGGGGCCGGCTGTAACGACTAGAGAAGTGAGAGGAGAGAGATGGCGGCCGGCGAAGGCACAAATAGGGAATAGAGTACAACTATAGCATAACACTAAGTACTAGGATGACAAATAGGTACCTTGTACATAATAAGCAATGGCAACGGGATGCTAGTGCTAAGAGCTTCCACTTGCAACTTAATTTGCTTCAATCGGTCGCTTCAATCGGAGACCATACGGCAAAGTTTGGCTTTTTTAAGCCTCCGAATCTGTGGTTTTCCGGCCCCAATCCCACCCACGTCAATCGTCTTATTAACGGCACTTGCTATCACACCCGCGTGCTCCCATATTTGCGTAAGTAATTTGAAAGTGTGGAAAATCCAAATTCTGGGGCGCCCGAATTGGGGTATACCCCGAAATCGGGGTTGGGCCGCAAACCCTAATACGTCATATCGTAGCCATGACGGGCCCCGTTTGCCGTCGGCCCCATACTTCACCTTCAACACAAGTTTCGGTCCGCCTTTTTTCAACCAGCTAGTAAAGGACAGTTAAACCCTCGAAACCGTACATGATAAACACCCGCCCTACGCGAAGGGCCCTATTTCACTAGTAACGGACTTTTTGGGAAGAGTGTATGTCATCACTATTTCAAATCAACTCGACAATCTACAGGTCAACATATAATATAATTTTTCTTATAAAAAAAGCAGCATAAGCCCCCAAGCAGGCTGTGGGGTCAAAATATCATATCGGACCGTAAGGGTAGTCGCAGGAGGTAGTTTTCAGGAGGGCAGTGCTGGTGCTGTGGCATGCCTTCCTGTTCCTCGGGCTTAGGTTTTTTCTTCCTTTCTTTCTTTTTCTTGCTTGGTGGCCTCCACTGCTTTTTCTTGTAAGAAATTTTTAATTATAGCGTAAGGGTAGTCGCTATTAATGATGAAAACGCGGCCTGATGAAAGGACGGTAAGGATTCAGAGGTAGCGAGCACCGCCACGGGTCGTGCTACCTACGCCGCTGCGACGATATATCGCGATATCTGACGCAGTGTCGAGAGAGGACCAATTCATCAGTGCTCGCGCACATGCTTCTTTTGCGTCAGAGGGGATAAGCCCTTTCCCGGCCACGAAGTGCATCCAGCCCATTCATCACTGTGGACAAGACAAACACTCTCAGGGGTAGGCCAAACAAGTCGCTCGCGTCGAGTCGTCTTGTTGTTGCCCTTTCCAACACCAAGCAGGGAGTCGTCCACCCGGTGACAGCACTGCCGGTGTTCTTCCCCAGCTGGGGCGGCGCAGTACACTTGCGAGGCGTCGGCTATTGCAACACAGCACAGCATGACAGGAGACTGGGAGAAGCCATTGGTGCGGATGCCTGAAGAGAATAACTCTGTGGGAGGTGGGGACCAGCGATCAGGGGAAGAAACGGGGAGCGGCGCGGCGGAGGCGGAAACGGCGGAGAAGCCGCGCTGTTGCGCGCCCGACGGCTTTTTTGGAAAAATCAAAGCGTTCGGCCTCAAGCACTTCCTTCCCTTGGGCCTCTGTCTCGCGCTCATCATTGGGCTGGCGCTCCCGCAACCAGGCGCCTGGCTATCCAGCCACAAGGTGGGCGAGTACAAGGTGCGACCCCCTTTCCTCACCCCTCCGGCGCGCACACACACACACACACACACACACGCGCGCGCACGCACACGCACACTTGCACGCAGTAGTATACACAAACAGGCGCTCAGTCACACACTCATTGACACTGCCACCGCCACAAACGCACGAACGCAGCACACACACACACACACACACACACACACACGCGCGCGCACGCACATACTCACCACACACACATACACACACACCCCTTGCAATCACACTTACTCTCTCTCTGTCTCTCTCTCTCGCATAAGCCAACTAACACACGCATACACGCACGCGCGGAAGACACTCGTAATAGCACGCCAGAAATCAATGTGCGACACCGAATTACACCACACAGACCTCTAGCAAGTATCTTTACACACGCACACACACACACACACACACATTCTCTCACACGAGTCCCCTCCCTCCCCTCCCCCCCTAACCCCGTACACACACACACACACACACACACACACACACACACACACACACACACACACACACACACGCCCGCGCGCGCACACACACACACACGCACGCACGCACGTGTACACACACACAGATACACTCACACTCACACACTGACAAACGAGCACACACACACATGCACTCACACTCACATACATTCTCTTACACGAGCACCCTCCCCCCAACCCCGTGCACACACACACACATACACACTCACACACACACACACACACACACACACACACACACACACACACACACACACACACACACACGCACACAAGAACACACACGTGATCTCACATGACACAGCACCGCATTAAATCAGCACATACAAGTAACATCACGCACAAACACAAGTTCATTCACGTACCCCCTCCACTCATCCAAAGCTGTTCTCTCTGGCGCGCTGACGTTTGGGCACATCCTCTTGTGCGTCCCCTCAGGTGGTGCAGACCATCTGTATTGTCGGTATCTTCATCATTTCTGGCCTTACGCTGAAAAGCAGCGAGGTGAAGGCGGCGCTGCAGGCGTGGTTGGCGTTTGGCTACGGCGTGCTGGCCATTCTTTTTCTGACACCTCTCGCGGGCATCCTCCTGGTGCTCATCCCTTTTGACTCTCCCTCCTTCGCCATCGGCTTTGCAGTCTTCTGTTGCGTCCCCACCACCCTCACATCCGGCGTCACCCTCGCCACCCAGGCGGGTGGCAACACCGCGCTCGCGCTCATGCTGACGGTGACCACCAACATCGTGGGCGTCTTTACCACGCCGCTCATGCTGGCGCTGGTGTTGACCGCGGGTGGGGTGAGCGCAGACACGGGCAGCATTCGGTTCGACACGGCGCAGCTCATTCTCAAGCTCTTCCTCACCATTCTGGTGCCCACGCTGGTGGGTAAAGTGGTGCGGGAGTCGCACCGCTCCGTCGCGCCGTGGGTCACCGCGCACAAGCTGCCCTTGAGCCTCACCAATAACGGCCTCCTCATCGCCATCGTGTGGATGACCATCAGCACCGGCAGTGACACCATCCTCAGCCAACAGCCCACCACGCTACTGCTCGTCGTTGCCGTGGGTATAGCGCTCCACATCTTTTTCCTCCTCTTCAACGGCGTCGCGGTGTGGGCGCTCCGCATGCGCGCGCCACAGCGAAAGGCGGTTCACATTCTGAGCAGCCAAAAGACGCTCCCTGTTGCCATCACCGTCATCTCCTTCCTCCCCCCTCGACTTGGCACCGCCGCCCTTATCACCATTCCCTGCATCATAGGCCACCTCTCGCAGCTCTTCATGGACGCCTTCCTTGTCAGCAACGGCCGGTTTGAACGCCCAGGGATGTGGTGCGGCCGGCACGCGTCGAACGAGGCGGAGGAGGAGAAAGCGTCGAGCGTGCTGGGCGACGCCACCTCGCCGCGCAGCGGAGAGGACAGCAGCACGGCGGCCACTGCGGGAGGGGAGTCGGCGAGTGTGAGGGAAGACATCAGCAGCGGGCAGGCGTATGTGTCGTCGCCCGGGGCAGAGGGGCACAACAATGCCGTCTGAAGTGGATATGACAAAAGATGGGAAACGGTGTTTGGGGTGAGGGCAGGGGGGAGCTGATTGAGCGCTACCCTGACAGGCTGGAGGACTGCTGCCATGGGGATGGCAGGGTGATGCAGAGATTACAGAAGGGTGGGTTGGGGTGTCTGTATGGGGTGGATGTAATTGTACTATATATATTCACGGCCCGTCAAGTCAAGGCAGTGTAGGGACGGTTTTGGAGACACGCCTTGAAGCCGGAGACATCAAAATCCAACGTACTATATAGACAAACAAACACCACAAACATACGCATGTGCAAATACACACTCATTCCCATTCACAATGACATGAACATATACCCCGCGCATACACCTACCACACAAAGCAGATACTCAAACGTACAAAATACAGGTCCGCGCACACGCACACTTGAACGCACAACATACAAACAGGTCCAAACCCACACAAACACACTTGAACGCAAAAACACATATATCCATAAACACAGACGCGCAACGTTGATAGCCAAGAGACTCGAAGCTGTCTCGCACGATTGAGCAGTGTACCGAAAGGAAGAGGTGGGCCGGCCAGGCGATCAGTTCGGCGGTTGTTACGTGGGAAGGGCATCGTGCTGGAGGAGTGAGTGACTGGTTAGCCAAAAGACGGTTTTGTTTTACGTTTCTGTACGACTGTCCTGGCAGCAGCAGCGCGGTAGCCGAGGCTTTTCGGGTGCAAAGGTTTCATATGGTACAGCATGTGTCACGCATCACCGGGCTGCGCGTCTACCTATGGAAGGTGAGACAGCAAACGGCGGAAGCAACGTTCCCAAGAGTCTGACGCGATCAACGAAGGCGATTGAGGGAGATGTAAGGGCGATTGCTTCACCGACTATGCCTCCCGAATACTATTTGAGTCTCGTACACATCAACCAACAGTTCCAACCACTCCTTATCAGCGACCCCTTCAACCGCGGGACAGGCAGAGCCCAAACCATCGAAAAGAAAATTTAAAAGATCCCATGCATGTCGGAGGCACCAACGGAGGGGCGCTGGGGCTGGTGGGGGTTGATCAGGTGTGGACCGAATGACGGGCCGTAAGGATGCATCTCTGGTCAGCAGAGAGTGGCTGATGACCATGTCCTGATGCCAGGGGAGGTAGTGTTGTGTCTACTCCGGGTTGTGCTAGAGAAGAGGGGGGTGTTGAGTGGCAGTGTGCTCCTGCTGTGCACGTGTTGGGAAATGGAGGATGGGCGCAGTCTGTGACGACACCGAGTGGGTTACATCAGTCGGACGTGTCAGAGGTGCATTCGCTGAGCTATGGATAATGCGCCCATGCTGTCAGATTGATGCATCGCTGGGTTCAGACGTAGAGCGAGGCAGCAAACATGATGTCGCGCCGGACCGTCTCTGCGCTCTCGCTGAACTTGGCAGCGAGCTCTTCGTCGCCGATCGCGCGCGCCGCGTTCTCCAACTGCCGCATCAGCTCATCCAGCCTCTGCCGCCCCCACCGACACACCACCGTTCAGTGCCAAAGGCCCTCCACGGAATGCAGCGTACAATGTTGCACAATCATTAGATTATCAAAACTATTTTGTTTTTGCGATGTAGGGTTTTGCAATTTCATGAGCGGTTTAATTGCAAAGTACGTGCTTCAATTTCTTGCGAAAGCTATCCTTAGATTCTCCGGGTTACTTGCTGAGCATAAGTATAACCTTTCCCTACTGCGGACTTTCCAAACTACTTGGCATATGGGGCCGCAATAACGCAGGAGGACAGAGTAGCGATGCGACGGGTCCATAAAATGGGAAGAGGGACAAAACGGGGGGAAATGCAAAATCAAATGGACGCCACAGGTGCCGCTGTGTTGAGGAAGCGGTGGCCGGCGAGTGACAGTCTAGAAAGGAGCGATTCGACGAAAAAAAAGGAAACCCGAATTCATGTGTCGAAAACACAATTTAATTTCACCGAGGCAAATGTGCCGAAGTTTCAGAAGAAACACCGACACCGTCGTCGAATGTTCGAAATGTTTAGTCACTCAAAACCTGAAGCGCAGCATGACGCAAGTGAAACGCATCATATAAAACTTAACCATAAACCCCAAATAAACGAGGTCATTTAGTTGCAATTTGCGAGGCGGACATGTTATTTTGTAATAAAGCTCGTTTTATACTTCGCAGGCAGCGGGCGGGCCTCACCCGGGTGGCGCGGATGATGGAGCCCTCAAAGATGTCCGTCATGTCGCAGATCTTTTGGAAGGAGGCGCCCTTGGACCAGTTGTAGATGACGTCCATCAGGCTCGGCTTGAAGCTCTCCACAAAATCCTCCACCTCGACCTCGATCTTCTCCTCGTTACTGATCTGCGCACCGCCGCGCACAGTAAACCCCATTCAAACCCTAAATACCTTTGGTGTCACATAGCCCGTACTATGATGACTCTCGCCCCGGAACCATTTTTTTTTTTTAAATTTTTTGCCCCGGAACCAATATTGAGCCGAAGAGAAACATTGCAAGGGTTGTACGGGTACTAGTAAGGCCATATCGCGTTTTTCTGGTTGTTTTAGGTGGCTTAGGCCTGTGGGGTTTTTCCTCCTTATGTTTTCACCGTAGTATTTATTTATGGTTTCCCCTGATTTTTTGGTAAGAAACATTTATGTTGCGGCCCCAATATTTTTCTGACGTCATTATTATATTTTAAAACAGCAGAAGCGCACTCATCATTCTGCCCAATAATCGATTACAAAAGTACCGTACACGTACTGCAGAATCACACACCCTCAGGCCCTGATGAGCAACGCAGCAAGTGCTGAAGGCAATAAGAGCATTACGACGAGGTGATAGGGTTTATTGGGGTTATGGTTAGGTTTTAGAACTTAGAGGGCGATATAGATCTGAGGCAATCGGCAGCACTACTTCAGACAAAACTTCCAAATACAATAAAGGAAATATACCCTGAAAAGGAAGTACCCGTACTCCCTGCCCCCCCCTTGTGTTTTGGCGAAGACCGCCACCACCAACAACAAAACAAAACTGAATCGCCTGAAGCGAAAAACCTATTCGTAACAAAACTCAAGCACTACTTGATAGCTGTACATACAGAGCTGCAAGGGCAGGACGAGAGGGCAGGGGCGGAGCGCACCTCGGCGATGAAGCGGGCGGTGCGCTGCAGGTCGCCCAGCGGCACGGCGAGGTCCGTCTTGAGCTGAATCTGTTCGTTGCTCTTTTCGACCGGCACGAGGCAGCTCGCGAGCGCGACGAGCTGGTGCTTGTCGAGCCCGTTGAACACGCCGTTGAACATCAGCTCCGTCGTCAGCAGCTCATCCGCTGTGTCAATCTAAAAGCGCACGGGTTGGCGTCCATTAAATAACATTTCTAATACATTTCAACAGGACGCTTCGAATCTCGGTGTAGCTCCAAAGTGTCAGCGACTAACTGGCTAGCTGACGGACAGACTGAATGACTGTGTATGTGTGTGTGTGGGGGGGGGGGGGGGGGTGTATGTGCGTGATTGTGTGTGTATTTGTGTATGTGTGCGTTACAGAGAGAACGTTTGTGTAAATCAGAAATCAGTGAGTGTGCGTGAAAATGACTAAATGGGCGAGTGCGTGTGTTTGAGTGGGGGATAGAGACAGAGAGAGGGAGAAAGAGAGATTGTGTGTTTGTGTGTCTGTACGTATATATGTGCGTATGTGTATGAGTGCGTGTGTGTGTATCTATGGGTGTGTGTGTGTGTGTGTGTATGCAAATAAAACATGCGTGAGAAAGAGCACGCGTCTGTGTGAGTGTGAGTGTGAGGGAGGGCGTTTGCGTTTCTGTGTGTATACATTTATGTGTACGCGTGCGTGTGTGTATGTGTGTGTCTGTGTGTATCTGTACGTGCATATGTGTGTCCTGACAGTAATTCTGAATGACGCCAGACGAGGCACTTGGCCGTACCTCACACGCCGCCCGTCCCTTCAGCAGCACCGTCCCGTGCTCGTCCACGTGCTGCAGCCGACGCAGCACCGCCTGCCGTCGCTTCGCCTCCTGCTTGAACGTCGTCAGCTGACTCTCCCGCAGCTCCTTCCGCAGCGAGTCCGCGTCCCCCTGCAGCCGCGCCTTCTTGTAAAACAGGTCCAGCGTGTCTGACCCCGTCTTCCCATTCGTCTGTAGACACGCACACACACACACACACGCACACACACACACACACACACACACACACACACACACACACACACACGCAAACAAACACACACACACACACACACACACACACACACACACACACACACACACACACCAAGCCTCAGCAAGAACTCAGCTTTCGCCGCCTTGGCCACACTCGCACGCAGTCAACAAGAAGCTCCACCTCGTCCCAAGCGACACCCCCAATATGTTGTAACATTCTTAAACATCGCGGCGCTCATCGATCGTACTCACCGTTTCCCATTTGGGCTAAGGGCAGCACGGAGCGAGGGACATAGCCCGGAGAGGACCAGGATAGGGGTCGAAACTCCAAAATATTCACTGCCGAGGTTCTCGACTCGCAATCAGTAGTATTCCAAGGAAAGCACACTCGTACGACATATATTACAATGTCGACAAACGCTGCTGAGAAATTCAGACGGTCCGAGACCAGGTCGGCCTGGCAAGCGCCGCCACAACCGAATTTTCATACGTCCACCTTTGGAAACGAGGAGGGTACCCGACACCAACAACATCCCTCGACGACCAGCGACAAATCGCGTAATCTTTGCCCCAAAACGAACTTCGCAAGTACCGGAGCTAAACATTCAAAAAAGTTTGGGCTCCGCAAACTTTCCGGCGGCCTACCCGTCATGGAGCACCTTTGGATATCACGATTCAAATTCCACGGCTGAACGTAAAAAAATTATGACGGCTTCGAAGAGATATACTCAGCGGAAAGTAAGTCTCCCCCACCCGGTGAGTGAAATTCGGTTGCGTTGTCATTGACTTTCGGGAACCACCGACCGCCTCGATACCAACCCGTCCGTTCGTCTCACAATAACGCGATCAACCAAGTACAAAAAAACAGCTGCACAAACGTCATCTCGATCGCAAGAGGCTTCCCTGTCAGCAAAAAACAAATTCTGGAATGCCACGGAAAGCTCGACAACCAACATGTAGTGCGATGGTCAACGACTGATTACCTTGTAGAAAGGGTTAGCCACGAGCTTGGCCTCCAGCTCCTGAATCCGTTCCACCGCCGCCTCCAGCTCGGCATCCCGGATGTCCATATCCGTGATGGGGTCCAGCCGGGGGAGGTCGCCCTTGTGCTGAGACAGAAACTTGCGCAGGCTGACCAGCACCGAGGCGCGCGAGTTGGCGGCTTTGAGGTCCTCCGGCACGCTCACCCGCATCTGACTGATCTCCGCGATGTGGCCCAGCTGCACTGGCACCACCTGAGAAATCACGACCGACAAAAATCGTGAAACAGCTCAACCCGAAGAAAGAAAAGTACCGAGTATATTACCATATTCCGACAATGTTTGGCAAAAGCACGAAGGATAGCGGTCACATGAGGATATAGTAATGACAAAGACTAGAAATACTTTTGAATGACCATGGCAAAGGGCAGCGATGATGCAGCCCCGACCTGCATCTCCGCTTTTGAGTCGTTGGTGGAGGCAGCGCGTCGAAAGGGCTGCGCGGCCTCCTCCGGCGTGGCCACCACAGGCAGCAGCACGTCGATGGTCCACGCGTTGGCGGCGACATCTGCTCGCGCGATCGGAAAAGCAAAGCTTGCAAAGTTAAAATCATCGAAAGAACAAAAAGGCGATATGCAGTATTTTAGGTAAGCTTTGAATGCCATCCATCGACCGAATGCACAGACACGAAGAAGTACGACAGGAACAGACGAGTCGGTATGATTCTCGACTGGCATCGCTGCTTGGGGCGATTGGGTTAGGAGGTGGGTCGACCTGCAGCGGAGACCGCCTTCCGGGATCCGGCGACGCCCCTCGTCTGCCCGCGCATAACGCTAACGACAACGCCGTAGCCCCAGTCCTCTCGCTCCAACTCCACTCGCACGATGCGCCCGGGAGGGAGGTAGGCGATACAGTTGGCGGGCAGCATCACCGTCGCCATCAGCGCCCGTTGCTGCTCTGAGATCCCCGCCCGCAGCGTGCTGTACTCCCGCAGCGCCTCCTCCTGCGCCACCTCGATCCCCGCCGCCTCCACCTCCAGCCGCTTCACTTCCGTCTCCAGCTCCGGCGCGTTCCGCTCTTGCTGCGCGTCACCCGGCAGGCAGGACCACCCGTGGTATTAGGGTTAATTGTTAAGCAATAGGGTTTGAAATCGACCGGGCTATTCATAACAACCTAAACCAACAGGACGCACATTCAGATTACACAGATGGTTCCTTAGTGAGGTATACATTTGCATTTTAGATGCAAGTGTAACCGCGTGAGAAGCTACGACCAGGGGCTGAAGGGATGCTGTGTATAATGTGTATAATGTAACATAAAAACAAAACCCTATGTGAAGAAAAGCAAAGAATGTGTCCTTATCAAAACGAGAACAGAGTAATCCGATGCCACTCCAAAACGCAACACAGATGCAGGTGAAAAAAAAACACAATGATATCTACGTATAAATTGAAACAAACACGAGAATTATAAAAATAATTGTTTAGGGTCTTGTAACTTATGGTTTGTTACCCTAATAATGCATGTATTCTGAAAGTTGTAAACAATAATCACTGGAAAAACCTAAATTCCTCTTTCCCCCCAAAGTCCGCCCCCCCCTTCCTTGTCATCGTGTCTATGGATGATTTTACAGAGAAAACCAAAACCATTAATGAATGCAGGTGTAGGTCCTATCAAAGACAACAACGTTATTGGGCCTGTCATTTCCGTGTTGAGCTCTGGTTGATGGGTTGGAGTAGGGGGATGCATGATGCGGGGGGGCGCTGGTAGGGTTTGCAGCGGTGCCCCTCTACATTCAGGGGGAGTTAGAGAGTACCCCGCCGCCAAAGACTATGCCGGCTGGGTTGCACATAACATACAGTCGACACAAAATATAGAACAATTGCCCCTTTGTCAGCTGAGCCTTAACTTGAGAGTGACAATGGCATAGGTCGACTATTTGCGGGCTGTGAGGGTCAGCCGCCGCCCTGCATCCCGCCAAAATACTGCAAGGGAGTAAGAATTTTTATTTTGGGAAAGCAATAGAATAACACAAACTTTGTAAATGCTTTAATTTCGTTGCTGCCACGTATTTCCATCGTTTCCAATAATGGGTGTCATCTGTTTTCGCAACTGAGTGTGTGTCAGCGGAGCTTCCGCCGCTGCTGCCGCTGCCGTCGAGTCGCGTCGGTAACAGTGGCGGCACTCGCCTGAAACTGTTGGAACGACTTGGCGATGACGTGCTCCATCCCCTGCCCGCTGCTCTCCATCCGGCGCAGCAGGTTGAGCAGCGTGTAGTACGTCAGCTTGAAGCTCGAAATGAGCGGCGCCGCTTTGCCCTGCGGCGCAAAAGCAATGACGCGGGCGCTCATCGCCAGCCAAGCCATCAGAGGAGGCAGATTCATTTGCAGCGCCCCAACATGTACATGTAACAGGTTTTAGGTTTTAAACCATAAACCCTAAACAGTACAGGAAAGCAATTTAGGTACATTAATACCGAATATAAGAGTGTTAAAATGAATTCCGATACAAATTCTTCCAATAAACGTACCAAACGATCGCAAAACGAAAAAATCATGAAAATAAAAAAAGACGGGTTTAATAAGTTTATGGTTTGGGTTTATAACCACATGCGAATGGCAAACGCGTAAAGTGGGAGAGCATAAAACATGTGAATCCGCCAGCCAGGCAGCCAGGCAGCAGCGCGGATGCGAAATGGATGGAGTAAGGGTACAAGCACGCACGGGGGTTGTTACCATAGTTAACATTGAAATAAAAGGGTGTTTTCAATTAAGGGCAATCAGCGATATTACGAGCATCTGATCCAGCTACATCATCAGCAACCACAAACTCCACCGCAATCGATGTCCGTCTATATGTATAAAAAACAAAATGCAGAGTCGGCGTTGCGGTGAAGAAACGACGACGACTTAGCACTAACTCAGCGCGACAAAGCAGGACAACAACACAATATCAAGAAAGATGGCTGAGCATTAACGACGACGACGGCGAAACGAAGTGGGCGGCGGAACTAAATTGCATGCACTGAATAGTATGAAGGACAGTGGTGTCCACTTATGAGGTGACCTGCACCTGCAGCATGTGCTTGGCGTCCTCCTCCGGCATCTCATCGCCCAGCATGAGGATGCAGCGGCCGCAGTCGTCCAGACCGCGCCGCCCCGCGCGCCCGCTCATCTGCGTGTACTCCCCGCTGTGGATCCACCGCTTGCTCTCCCCGTCAAACTTCTGCAGCACGGTGAACACGACGGTGCGCGCGGGCATGTTGACGCCCATCGCAAAGGTTTCCGTCGCAAACAAAGCTTTCACAAAGCCCTCCTGCAGCACCAAAGACGGCCACGCGACAAACAAACAGGAATAATCAAACGTCGCCCCAAAAATACAAATAAATATTATTGACTGGAAATTGCGACAGCGACAATAACACTTCGCATTGCGCTTGAGTTGCGTGGTCGCACAAGGTGTTCATGACATCATTTAGAAAATCACACAGCGCAGGTGAATTCTGGTGAGTTAGTTGGCGTTTGTGAGGGAAGTGGGTGCTGATGGGATTGTAAAAAAAAGAAAAACTTGGGCGCACCTGAAACAGCAGCTCGATGATTTCTTTGAGGATGGGGAGCAGTCCGGAGTGGTGCACCGCGATGCCCTGCTGCAGCATCGTCTTCATCTCCACCACCGGCTTCAGCACGCGGTCCTCTTCGCTGAGGCAGGATATCGCGTTGTCGAAGATCTGCACCGCGCGCGCACACACACACACACACACACACACACACACACACACACACACACACACACACATGAGGCGCGCAACGCACGGTTTAGAAGACAGCAGCCACAAAACGAAAGGAGGTGGCGAGGCGTTCCGCGACAGTCCATCGCAGACAAACAAGTGCGCCAGGGGGAGCAAATCGCTGCTTGTTTGAGGTCCTCCGAATGCAGGGTCACTACGGAAGGCCGATGTGAAGTGAGATGGGCTCGGAAAGTTCAGGGACTTGAGTCAGAAAATAATTTTAAGTTTTGCAAACATGATAGTTGTTGGGGTGACGCTTGCTTGTGCCCCCTAAGGGTACGGTACCTCCTCCACGTGCACCACGTCCTCCTCCGACAGGAAGGCCGGGATCTTGCCCTCCGCCGCCAGCTTGGCGCACTGCCCCGCGTACGTTTCGCAGTCCCGGCGACCAAAGCTGAAGAAGATGACGGGGTCGTAGCGTTGGTGCTTGATCACCTGTGCCACGGAAGGGGGTTGTTCAGTGGAGGAGGGTTCGAGGGGGGGTCGGGGGCGAAACCTGCTGCCGAGTAAAGCCGGCATGCTACCTACGGCAACTAACAATATTATTTCTATATGACTGCATCGGAAGAGAAATAATCGCGTAAATGGCAAGGAACGAATGCTTGCAACGAGTTCCAGCACTCGAGTCCCGAGTGATGTTGGTAATTATGCAACCAAGCTTGTGAGTGTATTGGAAGGCGATACGGCTGCTACAATCGACCGTGTCAGACAAGTTCCGCCCCGAAATTTTAATGTAATAGAAATATTCGTAATGATTGAGATTGTGACAGTTCATCCTTGACAACACAGGAACGACCACCGCAGAGGAATGATGTGAGAGTTGATCGGAAAAAAAACTGCTGGACCTCCTGCCAAACCCAAGAACTCACAAAAAGGGCCCAATAAACTTCACGAGACAAACTACTTCCCTGACATGGCCATCGACCACAACCCCATCCCAGACAGCGCCCAACAACTACATCATATCTATAATTATTCTCAAACAGAGGAAAGAAAACGCAGGTATAGCGAAAATGCACGGCGCTTTTGCATCAGTTCGCAGTTTATTCCGGGGAAATTGATGGAGGGTGGCTTTGAGTCTTACTAACGTTGATTCACAAGGCGCACGCACACACACACACACACACACACACACACACACACACACATTCCTTTGTTCTGTAGGATGGTTATGGAGGGCGGATTTGGTTCTTACTAACGTTCGTTCCTAAGTCACACACACACACACACACACACACACACACACACACACATACTCCTTTCAACCATCGGATAGTAATGGAGGGCGCCTTTGGTTCTTACTGACGTTCATTTCCAAGTCACACACACACACACACACATACACACTCACACATACACACACACATTTGTGCGTCATACATGATACGCTATTAAAAATCGCAAATGTCTCGTTGAGCTGAGAGAAAAAACCGTCCACTTTAGCGTGGTCGAACACACACCAGGCACAAACGCAAAAGGATTTTGATGCATTGATAAAATAAATAACAGTCGATAACTATATGTGGATGCCTTTCTGTTGGTTTTGTTTGGTCCTTCTTTATGCAAGACAATTGTAAGCACTAGTCATAATATCATCATCGTACCTCTCTTCTTAGCAAGTGATGCACCATGTATGTGAACTCTGAAACCAAAGGTGTATTTTTCAAAACAAGGATGTCGCCTCCTTATAACCGAATCATTCAATTGGTAACCTAACGGACAGCTAGACAAACAAACAAACATACAAACAAACAAACATGCATACAGACATACACATACACACATACATATGTCAGATAAGATATGTCAGAGGCAGGTACCTTGATGAGCTTGACGATCGAACTCGCCTTGTCCTGCTTTTCATCCCCACCTCCACCCCGCCCCCCACGCCCGCGCCCCCGTCCGCGCCCCCGCCCGCCTCGCCCCCGCCCGCCTCGCCCGCCGCCCCGCCCCCCGCCCGCGCCCGCCTCCTCCTCGTCGCGAGGGTCCGCTTTGCCCTGCTTCAGCGTGCTCATCACCTGGTCCCAGTTCTGCGACTTGAACTGCCCCTTGTCGTCCAGCACCTACAGCACCAACACCCCACACAAACTGAAACCCTATGCACAAACCCCTTACAGGCAATTCCCCTTGCGCGGTTCTGCGTCAAAACGCTTGTGTAGAATGTCACTCCCAAAGCAGCCCACTCTATTTCTGTCGCGATATTGATGGGTGGGTGGGTTTGGCGATGCACGACAGGCACTCAAACGGGGGAGGGCGACTTACCAGGTGCATCCCTTTGCCGCCCAATGGGAAGGCGTAGTGCAGCAGCGGAGTGGGGCGGTAGTCGGTGGACACCACATGGCAGGGTTTGCGGTGAACAGAGGCGATCCAGTCCGCAAACTCGCGCGAGTTGGACAACGTGGCGGACAGAAAGACCTGGCGGCGGGGGCACAAGGGCAGCCGGGCGCACATCACACTACCAAATGAGACACCAACAGACTCGGGGAAAAAAAAACAGCCCCACAATAAAGGAAGCCAACAGCGAATGGTAGTGGCTGAAAGCTATTTTTATTGCTGTATGTGTAACCACTGTCAATGCACAGCGCAGGAAGGCGGTCAAAGCTGTGCTGTTATCGAACACATAGCGGGAATTAAAATCTGACGCACAAAATAAATGCTCTTAACAAATAGCAAAGGTGGGATTACCAAACCGAACTTAAAACACTATTAATTGGCTGAAAAATTGTCACACTCGAAAAAAATTGAGCAGCAGTTCAAGATACCACCACAGATGAGCGTCTGCGATGAAATGATCGCTGTGATAGATACAATATATGGTGGAGGATACTTTTCGCCAGCCCCCCTGCCCCCCCTCATATCATCTACCCGAACCCCCAAGGCAGCTGAGCTCTTCCCACACTACCGTGTTGCTTCCGCTAACGACCATCGCTCCAACTGTGGGGATGATAGTAAGCTGGAGGCACTGCGCGCTGCCCTGCTGCTCCACCAAATGAAGTAAGGGGGTGGGGACTCACCATTTTGGCTTCCGGAGGCATGAAGATGATGGTCTCCTCCCACACCACGCCGCGCTCTTTATCCTGCATGTAGTGAATCTCATCGAATATGACCCACGCCACCTCGCGCAGAATGTCTGAGCCCCTGGTCGCCCACAGCCCACCACACACGCTCCACTGATCAGTTGCAGGCACAGCCACTACTTCCCCTCCCCGCCCTCCTTTCCCTTTGAACATACAAAAAAGAAATTACGCATAATTGTGCATAATACAACCTTACAAATACAGTGCCGGCTGGCCACTCCATTATATTTTGTCAGGTCTGAAGAAAAACGTATGCATTCTGCGCAGTGCATCTACACCAACTTTTGCCCTACGGCGCTCAGACGCGGGTGGGTTTGCTCCAGGGTTGCCTTCCTTCTGATGCCTGCTGTGAGGGGAGAGCATACCTGTAAAGCATGCTACGCAGGATCTCGGTGGTCATGACAACGCAGTTGGCGTTGGGGCTCTGCGTCACGTCGCCCGTCATGAGCCCCACGTCCCCAAACTCCGCCTCCAGCTCGCGAAACTTTTGATTGCTGAGCGCCTTAATGGGGGAGGTGTAAATGACGCGCTGCTTGTCTCGGAACGCCATCGCGATGGCATACCTTTTGCACGCGCCGTCACCACAACCACCATTACCAACACGGGTCAGCAGCCACAATTGCCAGATATGACACGTCACGCTTGGCATATCACTAACAGCAATGCAAACAAACACACACACACACAAACACAAACACTTACACTCACACACACACGCGCGCACACACACACAGCACACACACACACACACACACACACACACACACACACACACACACACACACACACACACAACCACCTCCCCACCTCTTCCTCCCTGGTCCAATATGCGTTAAAGGCTCATAGTGCTGCCACACCCCACATCTGGCAAGTGGGGAGAGACTCACTCTGCGACCACTGTCTTCCCTGCAGAAGTATGTGCCGCCACCATCACCGACTCCTGCCTCTCCTGTGATTTGTGCACGCAACCAAATCCATCGACCCACCCCAACCCAATCAGCCCATGTGAGACACCTGCAATGACCTCCAAGAGACAGTCGGGGCTGGCATGCGGAGGTGGGAAAGGGGGCCGGGGGGGGAGGGGGGTAGTGAGGCGTGAGGACTCACCAGACATGCTATGGAGGTCTGTTGGAAGGGGTCCAGAGGGAATGGGTACGTCTTGGCCATTTCACCCGTCCAGCGCGGGTTGTCCAGAGTGCCTGCGCAACCAAAGCTGGACCTCAACACGCAGCCACCGCAGCTCACAGTCTTCACGTAGAGTTTCAAGGTGAGGGGGAATTACACGAACAAGACGCTTGGTTGGGTCCCATATGAAACTGTTCAGGACGCGCTACGCGGGGGTTCGACGTGGCGCGTACAGCAGACCAGACGGTGTCCTTGCTACTGCGTGAGTACATACCGTGCTTTGTTTCGTCCAGTGCTACGGGAGGTTGCGGGCTCGCGGCAGAGGCGCCTGCGGCCGTGGACGTCGGCAGCGGCGCTGGCAGAGCCACCGCGTGCGTGCACTCTTTCCGATCCCGCACCGCCGGCCGCTTAGAGGCGCCATCGGGAGTGGCATCCTCGCCCGCGGGCTTCCGTTTCCCTGCTTCGCCGTTATTGCTGGTGGCCGTCATGTCTGCGCTATATGGGGCGCAGCTGGACCGGGCAGGCTTGAGATGGCGCTTGGGTGATGGGGGGACGACGGACGGCCGAACTTGGACGAGTGCGGGCAGGTTAGCAACCTTGCGGCGGAGGAAAGGTGGGGCGGCCCTGTGTATGACGTGCTTAGAGCCAGACGAAATGTGTAGAAGCGGCCAAAACGGCGATGAGAGTGCCGTTGCTGGACGAGGCGCAGAAGACTTGAGGCTCGTCAGAGCTTCGTCGCGCCGCCGCCCTTTCAGAGGTTCGACTCGTCGCGAGATAATAGCGACGTCACAACTTATTTATACTACCCACGCGCGGAAGATGAGGTGTTACGCGGTAGTGCGCGGCAGTCGGGGCGGAAATTATTTTACAAATAATCCTCAAAGACAAATAATCCTTAATCTTTTTGCTTACAAGAAGAACCAGATGAGCACGGACAGGGAAAGTGGGAGGGGAAACAAGAGGGCAAGAGTGACAAGAGGATCACGGAATCCAAAGCACAGCAAAAGGAAAGCACTACATTGTGCATAAACCCAGTAGATTATACTAAGGAAACTCTTAAGCCACGCCGAGAATGCAACACTTGGAGGCGACAAGCGGCGACAAATAATCCTTAATCCTTACTTGATTTGCAGCACCTTCACAGGAAGCGATACTAATTAAGGGTCGTGCCAGTAGAAAAACTAAGTTATTACAAGAAAAAGCAGCAGCGACCACCAAGTGAGAAGAAGGGGAGAGGAAAAAACCTTAGCCGGAGGAATAGACAGGCATGCCACAACATCAGCACTGCCCTCCTGCGAACCGTGTCGGAGATACAGGACCATGAAGTACCATGAAGAGCAGCAGAAAGACGTTGCATGAACTCCCGCCGCATATCCCCCCAAAAAACGCCGAAAATAAAGCAAGAGAAGCAGTTCGACGTGTCACAAAACTATTTGCACAAAAGACACGAAGACTGCAGGAAAATCGGAGGGGGGGGGGGGGGAGCGGGGAGAAATCAGGATGACAATCAAGCATGCATTTGTATCGCAACTACTAACATAACTTCCAGTCGAACCAAGCACCTGGATATTCGGCTCCACATCGTGACATATGCCCATCGTAGCCGACTAGCGCACATGTACTATGCTTCCGGCCAAGACACGCCCGTGGATATTTTCACTCCACCCATGAGTAATCCACAGTTCGAGATATTGGTCTCACATGTAATGCAATGCTCGACTGAATCTATTCATGTTTTGTTTCAGTGTCTGTGTGCTCCTCGGTGAGGTGGAGCGTTGAAATTTTCGACTCGAGACTAACAATGTACACTATTCCCATAGAGTCCGTTACTAGTGAAATAGGGCCTTTCGCGTAGGGCGGGTGTCTATCATGTTAGGGTTTCTAGGGCTTAACTGTACTTTAGCTCGTTGAAAAGGCGGATCGAAACTTATGTTGACGGTGAAGTGGAGAAGCGGGGCACAAATGGGGCCCGTCACGGCGACGAACTGACGTATTAGGGTTTGCGGGTCAACCCCGATTTCGGGTCATACCCTGATTCGGGCGCCCCGGAATTCGGATTTTCCACACTTTGGCTCGTGAATAGTCCCGAAATCGGCGACACAACACGCGGTTTCTATGATCCCAGCTTGTTGTCCGCAAACATAGGAGCACGTGGGTGTGATGGCATGTGCCGTTAAGATGCTTGACGTGGGTGGGATAGGGACCGGAAACCAAAAGCTTGGGAGGCTTAAAAAAGCCTAACTTTACCGTGCGGTGTCCGATTCGAGCAAACTAAGTTGCAAATAGAAGCCCTTCCCCCAAGTAAGTGTGAGATTTCAAAGGAATTTGTGCCTACCGGCCGGTTTTCGCGTCAAATCCGCCGTCCAATGTCATCCAGCCCCTCGTACAACCAACTAAAGTTTTCAGGGTTTCAAAATCTGCCACATTCGCGCGGGGCTAGCAACCCTTGGACAGATGGTACCCGCACACCCGCTCCGCCAATACGCTCAACAATCAGCGCTCTATACTTCGTCTATTCACGGCGTTACCCATTTCATGCCCCATGATGGCATGGTGCCGTGCCATTTGCCGCATGCCAAACCAAAGCCCGTGCTAGGTTACTTAAACTCCCCGCCATATTTCACGCCCGGCGATGCGAAAGCTTCGAAGGCCAGCGATCCGCGCGCTAGGGTGCTTACACCCCAAGTCAACCGTCCCTCAATCCCAATAGGTCCCTAGCCCGTGCTCCTTGGTTGTATTTTCGGGCACTCGGCAAGAAAACCTAGTGCACACGATATGCCATTCTCGGTATTCCCGCTATGTAGGCGGCCGGGCGCAACACTCGGCGGATACTCGTGCAATTGTGCAAACATGCTGAGAGCCCAATGTCGAGTAGTCTCCCGGCTTGTCGCGACACTGCGTGTACCGAGCCACGCATAGAGGCGTGCATAACCCGCACATGCACAAATTTCGGCCTGCAAAATTTGGGCCACAAATCCAACGTGTGTGCCCACAATAATCGGAACGCGCCGCTAGAGGTGCTCACGTCAGTGAACAACGCGCCGTGGCGTGTTGTTCGAAAGCCATTACTCTACCCCCCAATCGAATTGCATGGCCATCGCGGCTGTGCGTGGCGGGTAATTAAATGCGTGCCGCTAGTAATAGACTTTAAGGGAAGAGTGTATACTGCACATCTAATGTCAGTTGATATAATAATAGACTGATGTAGAAATCTTTCAGTACATCATGACAATGACTGTACAGATTATCCAGATGATCTGAACAGACAGTCAACTAAACACGACCATTCTGCGCGACCACCAAGGGAACGCACAGTTTCTTCCTCAAGGGCGTCCATACAACCCTCCTCAGTGTCTGGGCAACGGCAGAGCCTCAGCAGAGTTTACTATCTTATCTTGTCTCTATGCACTAGAATAATCAAGCTGCACATGTGAGCAGTTTTCCTCTAAATGCGAGCCAACAGCTCCATTGTAATTTACTTCCTTGTTTCTCTCAGATTCAACAGTCTCAGCCTCTATCTACATGACACATACACATTGGTTCAGTCTGTAGCTTCAACACCGCTTTCCAACAGTGCAATGCTTGATATGCTGCACAACAAGTACGAAACGGCACAATACTAAACAGTCAGCGCCGAATGCTAAACCATTCTGGCTTTGTTTTGGAGTGTTCAAATATTTGGATGTTTGCTCATGTATGTCTTACATTTCGACAAGCCGACATATTTGCTAAATGATGAATTCGTGCCTCAGGTGTGAACCATCCTCGGACCTATGTTTACCGGGGGGGGGGGGGGGGGGGGGGGGGCGGCAGCACGTGAGGCAAGTGGGTGCTGTTGCTACACCCGCTTAGCAGCGGCCTCGGCGGCCTTCGATGCTCGCTCCTTCTCCGCGCGGTCGGCGCCGACGTGCACGATACGAGAGACGATGCGAAGGGCGTAGCCGACAAAGATGCAGGAAAAGCCGATGGCGAGGGAGATGCCCCACTGGAGGGGGGTGATGGGGACGATCTGGAACACGGTGTTCATGAAGGGCACCTCCATGATGAACACCTGCATGGCGGCAATGAGGGCGTAGATGCCGATGAAGACCCCGCTGGCGGCGATTCCCTCGAAGATATTCCACTCGTCGCTAATCTTCCGCGAGTTGATCAGGTTTCCGAGCTGCAGCCAAATAAAGGCGTTGAAAAATACGGAGTTGATGCGCACGTCGACGGAGGCAACGGCCGTCTCGTACGCCGTCGCCTGTACGTTGAACAGTGCCTCGCAGGTCTCGAACTGTGGGCAGGTGGGCGCGCCGGCACAGAGCACCACCGGCTGTGGCCGCTCCATGAGGAGGCAGGGGGCGGTGGGGGCGCCGGACTGGAAGTCGGCGCAGGGGCGGCGGCAGTCGGAGGGGTAGTGGTAGCCGGGGAGGGTGGGAACGAAAAACATAAAGGCGAGCGCGATGACGATCTGGTAGGCGGCCTGCCCCACGATGTGAATCCACATTCGGCTGCTGATGAGTGGCGCGTCGCGACCGTTCGGCTTTTGGTCGAGCAGGCTGCGCGCGGGTGCCTCGGTGGCGAGAGCAAGCGCGGCAAAGCTGTCCATGATCATGTTGATCCACAGAAGCTGGAGGATATTGAGCGGCGGCTCCTTGTCGCTCCGGATCACAGAGGCGATGAAGGTGGTGAGCACCGCTGAGACGTTGATGGTGAGCTGAAACTGTAAAAACTTGCGAATGTTGTTAAACACGTTGCGTCCCCACAGCACCGCCATGATGATGCTCTGAAAGTTATCGTCCAGGATCACGATGTCGCTCGCCTCCTTGGCCACCTCCGTCCCGGCGATGCCCATGCTCAGCCCCACGTCCGACTTCTTCAGCGCGGGCGCGTCGTTAGTGCCGTCGCCGGTGACCGCCACAACGTCGCCGCCAGCCTGTAACGCGCTGACCAGAACGTACTTGTCCTCCGGGGTACTCCGCGCCAACACCTGCAGCTCGGGCAGTCGATCCGCAATAGCGTCGGCGGCCGCGAGCTTTCGGAACTCAGGCCCTTCCATTGCGGTGCCGTCGGTAAGGATGTGGCACTCGCGTGCGATATGCTTCGCGGTGTGGATGTTGTCGCCAGTGACCATTCGTACACTGATACCAGCGCGCTTACAGGTTAGCACCGCGTCCGGCACCTCCTTGCGCACCGGGTCTTTGATGCCAACGATCGCCAGGAGGGTGAGGTCGTGCTCGGGCGGCTCTGCAAAAGTCTCCGCAGGCGTGTTGGCTGGAAAGTCGGTGTAGGTGAGACACAGTGTGCGCAGCCCGCGAGCCGCCATCTCCGTCACCACTCCATCCAACAGCTCTGACTTGGTGGCGTCCGACAGCGGCACGCTCTCGCCGGAGGAGTCCATATACGACACGCAGCGCTGCAGTACAATCTCCGCGGCGCCCTTGTTCTGAAGTCGGTACCCGTCGGCTGTCTTGAGAAGCGCGCTCGCCATCTTGCGGTCGCTGCTGAAGGCGTACAGCTTCTCCATTGGGTTCTCCTCGCGAACTGCCTTGTAGTCGACGCCCCAGTTGCGGACCATCATCAACAGCGCGCACTCGGTGCGGTTGCCCACAAAGTCCACCCGCCCGCCGGCGCCGTCAATGAGCAGCGCCTTGGAATTCACAGCGCACCCGAGTGCAAGCTGCTCGCGAATCTTCTCCCCGACGTCGGCGCTCTCCGGCACCTGGTTCACCTTCACGCCTCCAAACCAGCCCTCGACCACCGTCATCCGGTTCTCCGTGAGCGTGCCCGTCTTGTCGGAGGCGATCGCGGTGGCCCCGCCCATGGTCTCGCACGCCGCCAGCACGCGAACAAAGTTGTTGTCTTGGAGCATTTTCGTCATGGAGTACGCGAGGCTGATGGTGACCGCCAGCGGAAGACCCTCCGGAACAGCCATCACAATCAGGGTAACTGCCAGGGTAAACATATGGAGCACCTTGTTCCACTGGTGTCCCGTTTCCGGCCACCCTTGCAGCGTGAAGCAGTACTGGATGAAGAGGGAGGAAAAGCAGAGGATGGCGATGACGAAGGCGATCTTGCCGATTGCAGTCGCCAGCACCGTCAGCTTCTCCTCCAGTGGCGTCTCATCCTGCTCTGTCTGCACCAGCGCAAGCGTCTTGCCCCACTCGCTGTGTCGACCCACCGCGATGACCAGCATCTTGCCGTTACCTTCGACAACTTGAGTCCCGCTCCGGCAGTACGGCGCGTCGTCCGTCTTGTCGATCGGCTCCGTCTCGCCCGTCAGGCTGGCTTCGTCCATTTTGGGGTCGTTGCCGTTGATGAACACACAGTCTGCGACCACCTTGTCGCCGACATCGAAGATGACCACGTCGCCAACCACCAGCTCCGTGCTCAGCACCTGCTTGTCTGTACCGTCGCGCACCACGGTGATGGGGATCTCGTCCTTCTTGCTGTTCAGCTTCCGAAACTGAAGTTCTTTGGAGTAGTCGTTGGAGGCGCCGACGCTGCACACCAGTACCACCGCCGCCCACACCGCCAGTCCCTCGATCCACGCGTTCTTGGCGCGCTCCTCCGGGATGGCCACGCCCATGACGGTGGATATCTGGGAGCGGGAGGGGGGAGGGGCGAGGGGCGAAGAGAAGCCGAGTCGGTCATTTGGGTAAAGGGGGTAACTCCAGTGTTAGGCACAACACAAAATAATTGGCGGCAAAACTCAAGGGCTCGGACGACGACGTGGGTGTCGATCCGTACCAGTGATGGTGTTACATAATACAGAAGAGTCTAAGACTTTCGCGCGATCTTAGTCGGAAGTTATGAGCAGAGCACGATGTGGATATAGAGGCGGGAAACTGTCGACGAGAAGCGACTGCACCCGGAAGGTGCGGTCGGAACGCGTAAAAGCACACTAAACTTCGTTTTATTATTGTGAGTGGCGTAAAAAAAGTCGGGTCAATGGCCTGGCGAAAAGAGAACGACTATCGACAGCTTACTATCTAACCCAACGAATAAAAATCTAAATGCCTGTAAGGGTCGTCTGATTTTATTATGAAGGACGAATCTGCGAGAGAACGATCTGCTGCGGAAGTAGGGAGACGCTGGCACTTCGACGAAACAGGAATAGAGAAGAACAATTTTTCAAGTATTCTGAATTGCATGAAGTGCGTTGGGAGTTACACGTCATAACCGCAGGAAGCAAGAAAAGCGTTCGATTGAGCTCATGCTTATGGGCATGTGCTAGGAGAGTGGGAGACCCATCATACAGAAGTGGACGACAGGGGCAGGGGCGTAGGCAGATTTTCAGACTTTCAGTAGACCGAAGTGCGGACTCACCGTCGCGGCGAACATCAGGAGGATGAGCGTCGGGTCCTGAAGCTGCTCCCATACCATTGACCAGAAGCTCTTGGGGGGCAACGATGGCATGCGGTTGGGTCCATAGGTCTCGATGCGCTCGTTGACGGTTGCGCTACTGATGCCAGAGGATACATCGGAGTTTATCTTGGCGGCGATGCCCTTCGCACCGCCTAGTTGTCCGAAAGTCTTGACGTCTTTGTCCTGCCGGGGCCAGCCAAATAGTGAGTATCATGCGCAGTAATCGAACACCCAACATCGCGACAAGAATTTCGTGCATATTGGTGACGGCCTAGACAAGCTGGCAAACGACTTTGAGTGCCACCCTTCTTGATTTACTGGCTCCTCGCTCGCTCAGCCGGATATCAACAGAGTTCAATAAAGATAAAAACAACTTTGCAGCGCCGAGGGAACAACAAAACTTCTTACCTCATTTAGCTTGTCCAGCTGCTCCAGAGTTAGCTGAAATCCCGTCATCGTCGTGAAATTTGCCCCCCTTACCCCTCGATAGGGGCGGGGCACTATAGAGAGTTTGGTCGCCTTGCGCAACTCGGCAAGGCAAGCGGGCACGTCTGGTCTTATCGCCGGAGGGGTCGTTAACGCGGTGTGGCGGGATAGTCTGCGCACTGACTGCCTTTATGGTATTGGTACTGACGGGAACCAGTCGGTATTCTAATACATAGATATCGAGGTGCAGGAGGGACTTCTGATACTCACCACTTCGCGGGCGGGGCTATGTGTGCCGCGCGGTTCCTCAGGGTCGGGCCTTCGAGCCTGCGCTAGCAGTTGCGCTGGCAGTGAAACAAGGGTCCGACAAGCCAAATCCGACGTACTTGTACTGAGATGGCACTACAATCACGCAGAAGCCAAACCCTCGCAGCGCATCTCAGTAACGGACTGCGCGCATCCGTTGTACATTTTACTGATATTCGTGAGGCATTTGTACAGGTACAGATTAAAGTACTGTAAATTACCCGCGGTACGCGGGTGGCGATATCTGCTTGAAATTGTACCATCGACATTGAGAGTTGGTTTGTGGAAGGGTTGTGGGAAATTAACTTATCTACGGATGGAATATTAAGGCAAAACAAATTATGGTATGTAAATGACACATTTATCCGCAAATCGGTCAAGTGCTCGTGAAACTGCCCGAATAAATCAAATGATATTCCGGGCCTGACAGAAGCGCCGCAAATCGCAGAAGATCAAATATCGCGCGAGTGGCGCTGTGACGGGCTCCGGATGTCCGTTGAGCCGAGAAAACGAACGCAACTCCAAAACCTACTAAAGCTAGCTCACTCGCAAGATTAGCTGCAGTGTGCATTCTCATTGGAGTTGTGGCTGAAACGAATTTCATACGCCGTCTGTGCGACCCTCTGTTCGCCTGGTCCATCGGTGCTGAAACTACGGGTGAGAGTGCGCGTCTAACGCTGCAGCTCCACGCTGGTCGACATTGCCAGTATGGGATTCCAACTCACACTAGAGCAGCTCGACAAGCTGAATGAGGTAGGTTCCGGAAATTCTACTCGGGCGTTTTGAGCTCATCCGAATGGCACAATATCCGGGTTCAACGCTCGTTGTATTTTTATAATGTGAGCAGTAAAACTGTTCTAGCACGGTATGTGTCAGTCGAGATTTTTACACTGCTTTTGTATTGTTTTACTTCACTTGGCGCGCCAGACGCCTGCTACCTTTTGTGCCCGCAATTCCGTGATAATCAAACTAATAATTCCGTCACATGTGTGGGCTCTAATGTTTTTCGATCGTGTGCTACGGTTCCACAGGACAAGGACGTCAAGACATTTGGGCAGCTTGGCGGTGCTAAGGGGATCGCCGCAAAGATAAATTCCGACGTGACGACGGGTATCAGTAGTGCAACCCTGAATGAGCGCATCGAGACTTACGGGCCCAACCGTATGCCCTCGTTGCCGCCCAAGAGCTTTTGGTCCATGGTGTGGGAGCAGCTTCAAGACCCGACGCTCATATTGCTCATGTTTGCAGCGACGGTGAGTACATGCACTCCTCGTCGAAGTCTTAACGTCCATATCATATTAGTACAAACTTACACCCCGAATCCTTGCCGTAGCGCACAAGCGCACCTCAGCCTCTGTCCAATTCACATTAATTCCGCCCAGGCACGCTCTTGCCTTGGTGGTTTGTGGGAGCTTGTTGCAGCAACAGCGCAAATCTTTTCAGTCGCGTGTTACTTTTTGAGCAGCTTATTGTGTACTATGTGTACTGAAATAAAATCAGTTCAAGAGAACGACGTGCAGCTCGCTGAGCAGAGCATCGCAAATGTCGACGTGAAAAGCTTACCAAGGGGGACCAGCGTACAATCTGTACCAGGGTGCGCTTGGAATAGTGTATTATTGGGTTGAAAGTACCCGCGTATATGTTTTGTAGTGGAAATCGACCACTGCAAGTACACACTGCGGGTACGCTACAAGCTTACTTACCTCTTCGTTCCCTCTAGGGATAGCTTCATATCAAAAAATCCGACGCGGCATGCCGACGTACCGAAACGTACCAAAACGTACCGAAACGTACTAAAACGTACCAAACGTACCAAAACGTACCAAATGTACCTGCAGAAAATGTCGTGCATTGCTCGTCATATCTTCGGCTATTGACTGTCCGTTATTCGGAACGTTTTTCCGCATTTTCAGGGATAAGAAACGTGTTGGCTTTGATATAATTAAATAATAGCCGATTGATATTTCCAATACAGTAGTAGTATAGAGTATCATACATAAATACTTACTTATATAATTTACTTATGTACAAATATCTCTCTCCCTCTCCTGCTTATTTGCTTGTGTTCCTTTCTTCTTTACTGGTTGATACTCTCCCTCTCCCTCTCCCTCTCCCTCTCCTTCTCTCTCTCTCTTCCTCTCCCTCTCTCTCTCTCTCTCTCTCTCTCTCTCCCTCTCTCTCTCTCTCTCTCCCACCCTCCTCTCTTTCGTTTTCTTCCTCTTCCTCTTCCTCTACCTCTCCCTCTCTCTCTCTTCCTCTCCCTCTCACACTCACACTCTCCCTCTCTCCCTCTCTCTCTCTCTCTCTCTCTCTCTCTCTCTCTCTCCCTCTCTCTCTCTCTCTCTCTCTCTCTCTCTCTCTCTCTCTCTCTCTATCTCTCTCTCTCCTTCCCACCCTCCTCTATTTCGCTCTCTCCCTCTCCCTCTTTCTCCCCTTAGACCTCTCCCACTTCCTCTACCCTCTCCCTCTCTCTCTTCCTCTCCCTCTCCCTCTTCTCTCTGTCTCCCTCTCCCTCTCCCTCACCCTCTCTCTCTATCTCCTCTCTCTCTCTCTCTCACTCTCTCTCTCTCTCTCTCTCTCTCTCTATCTCATCTCTCTCTCTCTCTCTCTCTCTCTCTCCCACCCTCCTCTATTTCGCTCTCTCCCTCTCCCTCCTCTTTCTCCCCTTAGACCTCTCCCACTTCCTCTACCTCTCCCTCTCTCTCTTCCTCTCCCTCTCCCTCTCCCTCTCCCTCTTCTCTCTGTCTCCCTCTCCCTCACCCTCACCCTCTCTCTCTATATCTCTCTCTCTCTCTCTCTCTCTCTCTCTCTCTCTCTCTCTCTCTCTCTCTCTCTCTCTCTCTCTCTCCCTCCCTCCCTCCCTCCCTCTCCCTCACCCTCTCTCTCTTTCTCTCTCTCTTTCTCTCTCTCTCTCTCCCTCTCTCCCTCTCTCCCACCCTCCTCTATTTCGCTCTCTCCCTCTCCCTCTTTCTCCCCTCAGACCCCTCCCACCCTCCTTTCGCTCTATATTTCTCTCTTCTCTCTCTTCCCTTTCGTTTCTTCCTTTCCATCTCCCTCTCCCTCCCCTCTCTCTCTCTCTCCTCTCACTCACACCCCGCTCTCCCTCTCCCTCTCCCTCTCTCTCTCTCTCTCTCTCTCTCTCTCTCTCTCTCACCCTCCTTTCCCTTCCTATCGTCTTGTAAGCAACTATCCCATGCGACCCTAGAGGGGAACTCCTCGCTCCGCACCCCCCGCGCGCGCGCAAGCGCGCGCCCTGCATTATAAGCAGCAATTTCGCTCGCAATAATATGACGTTTTACCCTCTCTTCGCATCTCAACCATAGCTCCTGGGTGCGATTGTGCAGTCCCATGTCGCCGCCCTGTGTATATTCTATGTTGCCGCGTTCGACTATGTTGTTTGCCTTTCGTCGCGGACTGTGGCAAATTTCGTCGAAGAAGAATGTCTTCGACTGTGTTGTCTGGTACCCGTAGAATACATGCATGAAAACGAATGGACAACACGAACGGCGCCCGTTAATTATCGCGTCGTCATTTATTTCGTAAACTGTATCTTTATTTGCTATTGATCTACCCCTCCGAGTCAACCCCTTTCCCCGACTGAGCGACTCAGCGCCCCCTCCCCCCTCCCGCTCGCAGATATCTACCGTCATGGGCGTGGCCATCCCGGAGGAGCGCGCCAAGAACGCGTGGGTCGAGGGACTGGCGGTGTGGGCGGCGGTGGTACTGGTGTGCAGCGTCGGCGCCTCCAACGACTACTCCAAAGAACTTCAGTTTCGGAAGCTGAACAGCAAGAAGGACGAGATCCCCATCACCGTGGTTCGCGACGGTACAGACAAGCAGGTGCTGAGCACGGAGCTGGTGGTTGGCGACGTGGTCATCTTCGATGTCGGCGACAAGGTGGTCGCAGACTGTGTGTTCATCAACGGCAACGACCCCAAAATGGACGAAGCCAGCCTGACGGGCGAGACGGAGCCGATCGACAAGACGGACGACGCGCCGTACTGCCGGAGCGGGACTCAAGTTGTCGAAGGTAACGGCAAGATGCTGGTCATCGCGGTGGGTCGACACAGCGAGTGGGGCAAGACGCTTGCGCTGGTGCAGACAGAGCAGGACGAGACGCCACTGGAGGAGAAGCTGACGGTGCTGGCGACCGCAATCGGCAAGATTGCCTTCGTCATCGCCATCCTCTGCTTTTCCTCCCTCTTCATCCAGTACTGCTTCACGCTGCAAGGGTGGCCGGAAACGGGACACCAGTGGAACAAGGTGCTCCATATGTTTACCCTGGCAGTTACCCTGATCGTGATGGCTGTTCCGGAGGGT
Source organism: Tetraselmis chui (assembly GCA_026401115.1). NCBI lineage: Eukaryota > Viridiplantae > Chlorophyta > Chlorodendrophyceae > Chlorodendrales > Chlorodendraceae > Tetraselmis > Tetraselmis chui. The sequence goes on along the minus strand of JAPMLY010000178.1, from coordinate 108,114 downwards.
CTTCCGCTGGCGGTCACCATCAGCCTCGCGTACTCTATGACGAAAATGCTCCAAGACAACAACTTTGTTCGCGTGCTGGCGGCGTGCGAAACCATGGGCGGGGCCACCGCGATCGCCTCCGACAAGACGGGCACGCTCACGGAGAACCGGATGACGGTGGTCGAGGGCTGGTTTGGAGGCGTGAAGGTGAACCAAGTGCCGGAGAGCGCCGACGTCGGAGAGAAGATTCGCGAGCAGCTTGCACTCGGGTGCGCTGTGAACTCCAAGGCGCTGCTCATTGACGGCGCCGGCGGGCGGGTGGACTTTGTGGGCAACCGCACCGAGTGCGCGCTGCTGATGATGGTCCGCAACTGGGGCGTCGACTACAAGGCAGTTCGCGAGGAGAACCCAATGGAGAAGCTGTACGCCTTCAGCAGCGACCGCAAGATGGCGAGCGCGCTTCTCAAGACAGCCGACGGGTACCGACTTCAGAACAAGGGCGCCGCGGAGATTGTACTGCAGCGCTGCGTGTCGTATATGGACTCCTCCGGCGAGAGCGTGCCGCTGTCGGACGCCACCAAATCAGAGCTGTTGGACGGAGTGGTGACGGAGATGGCGGCTCGCGGGCTGCGCACACTGTGCCTCACCTACACCGACTTTCCAGCCAACACGCCTGCCGAGACGTTTGCCGAGCCGCCCGAGCACGACCTTACGCTCCTGGCGATCGTTGGCATCAAAGACCCGGTGCGCAAGGAGGTGCCGGACGCGGTGCTGACCTGTAAGCGAGCTGGTATCAGTGTACGAATGGTCACTGGCGACAACATCCACACCGCGAAGCATATCGCACGCGAGTGCCACATCCTCACCGACGGCACCGCAATGGAAGGGCCTGAGTTCCGAAAGCTCGCGGCCGCCGACGCTATCGCGGATCGACTGCCCGAGCTGCAGGTGTTGGCGCGGAGTACCCCGGAGGACAAGTACGTTCTGGTCAGCGCGTTACAGGCTGGCGGCGATGTTGTGGCGGTCACCGGCGACGGCACTAACGACGCGCCCGCGCTGAAGAAGTCGGACGTGGGGCTGAGCATGGGCATCGCCGGGACGGAGGTGGCCAAGGAGGCGAGCGACATCGTGATCCTGGACGATAACTTCCAGAGCATCATCATGGCGGTGCTGTGGGGGCGCAACGTGTTTAACAACATTCGGAAGTTTCTACAGTTTCAGCTCACCATCAACGTCTCAGCGGTGCTCACCACCTTCATCGCCTCTGTGATCCGGAGCGACAAGGAGCCGCCGCTCAATATCCTCCAGCTTCTGTGGATTAACATGATTATGGACAGCTTTGCCGCGCTGGCTCTCGCCACCGAGGCACCCGCGCGCAGCCTGCTCGACCAGAAGCCGAACGGTCGCGACGCGCCACTCATCAGCAGCCGAATGTGGATTCACATCGTGGGGCAGGCCGCCTACCAGATCGTCATCGCGCTCGCCTTCATGTTTTTCGTTCCCACCCTCCCCGGCTACCAATACCCATCCGACTGCCGCCGCCCCTGCGCCGACTTCCAGTCCGGCGCCCCCACCGCCCCTTGCCTCCTCATGGAGCGGCCGCAGCCGGTGGTGCTCTGTGCCGGCGCGCCCACCTGTCCACAGTTCGAGACCTGCGAGGCACTGTTCAACGTACAGGCGACGGCGTACGAGACGGCCGTTGCCTCCGTCGACGTGCGCATCAACTCCGTATTTTTCAACGCCTTTATTTGGCTGCAGCTCGGAAACCTGATCAACTCGCGGAAGATTAGCGACGAGTGGAATATCTTCGAGGGAATCGCCGCCAGCGGGGTCTTCATCGGCATCTACGCCCTCATCGCCGCCATGCAGGTGTTCATCATGGAGGTGCCCTTCATGAACACCGTGTTCCAGATCGTCCCCATCACCCCCCTCCAGTGGGGCATCTCCCTCGCCATCGGCTTTTCCTGCATCTTTGTCGGCTACGCCCTTCGCATCGTCTCTCGTATCGTGCACGTCGGCGCCGACCGCGCGGAGAAGGAGCGAGCATCGAAGGCCGCCGAGGCCGCTGCAAAGCGGGTGTAGCAACAACACCCACTTGCCTGACGTGCTGCCCCCCCCCCCCCCCCCCTAAGCGTCAACATAGGTCCGAGGATGGTTCACACCTGAGGCACGAATTCATCATTTAGCAAATATGTCGGCGGTGTCGGCTGGTCGAAATGTAAGACATACATAAGCAAACGGCCAAATGTTAAAATTTCGAGTCTTCCACAGAATGGTTAAGCATTCGGTGGAATATTGTGCGTTTACATGACAAGTGCTAAACCCAATCTTCCGAGCATATCATGCATGTTGGAGCGTGAGTACAACTTACTTCCACCCAGAGCTATTTGTTGCCTACGAAATTGGTATGTCCCTCTATCTTCCTTCCTACTCGTAGCTCTCCCCTCAATGCATCTGTTATTGCGACGGGCTCTGATATGAAGCAGTGAATGAGAATCATGGACGGGGTTTGAATGACTGGTGTTATGGGTATCATGGTTCGAGTAGAGAAAGCAGGACAATAGTGTGGTTACAGTGACCACCAGCCTCACAGATGGGCTGGTGGTGGTGACTTATCGAGTGAAGCAGGAGCGCGATGCGCTCGCTGCAAGACGGAGGGAGGGGAACAATACTAACCACGAGTAGTAACTAGTCCACTGGTTGTATTGTTTACTAGGTACATCGCTGAGATATACCCAGTAAGTGCTTTGGAGTTACTTACAACACCCGCCCTGAAGATAGCTAAGGGATGTGTCTCTGCATTGGTCCAGCGGCGCCCATAATGACGGCGGTGTGTTTGGAGAGGGTTGGACCAAGGGATGGTTTGGTGAGGGTGTCCGCAACCACCTCCGACGTTGGTAAGTACATGAGACCGATTGTGCTACGTGCGACGTGGTCCTTGACGAAGTAGTATCTGAGACCGATGTCTTTGGTTTTGTCGGTGACGAGTGCGTTATGTGATTGAAATTGAAATCTTGAAATTGAAATTGTTCACAACATGTGCCGGCAAACTAGACCGACTGCTGTCTCTCGGGGCACTCTACTTTGCCATTCAAGACTTATTAGCAAGTTGGGCCCGGGTCTCTTCGACCAGGTACACCTATCGACACACCTAGCTTCACTGTGTGTCGACGTTCCTCGGGAGTTAAAAAACTGTAAGCAATCGCAGCAATTGCTACAGCCCCCCCGCCTAAGCAGCGTATTAGTTTTGTGGTCAAGAAAAACAGATCTAAAAATAAATCCACTTGTCGAGAAATGCATATCAAAACTGCTGCTCGACCTTCACGGTGCTCGGCCCGCTCCCACCAAACCGGGGTGCCGACCGGCCGAGGCCGGTCGGCGTTCGGGAGGGACGCCAGGCCAGCCTAATCTAGCTCCCGCGTGACTTTGGTCTTGCCGAAGATAGGAGGGGAAAGGCTGGCAAAAAAACCCTCCTCGCGTGGTCGCTCGTCGATCCCGCCGCCCCATCCCGTAAGCCCCGCCCCAAGGTCGCCGCCGCATCCGCCGACGCGACGGTCCTCCTTGTCGAGGTCCCCCGTCACCTGGAGGGCAAGTGGGGGGGACCGAGACACAGAGACATAGAAAATATGGGCGCTCTTGCCTCCGCGCCTGAATTTTCACCGCTCATTTCACCGGTTTTTTCTGTATGGTACCCGGATACATGTCAGATATTCCGGCTTGTGTCCGTACCCTCCCCCCTCTAATCGCGCGTCCACCTATTAGACTTTCTTGAAACAGGGGCCCCCGCGCTCACCCGGGCCCCCCGCAAGGGTCTCGTCTATCCGGTAGTGGGTATCGAGGAGGGGGGGGGGTCACGTCACCATAGCCGGATCCGTCGGGCCGCGGGTGCACGGAAATTAGTCAAAAACCCTCCGTACGGGGTTTTCCGGCGGCGCCGACCCGGAGGGTCGTCGTCGCCAGATCTTGTCGCTCCTTCCGTCGCGACTGGCCTCCTTGCCGTCCAAGCTTACTCCTCCCCCCGGTAGATGTATCATGTCGGCGTGGCGGCTCGCTAGTGAGCGCCTTACCTTGGTGTTGCTCCCCAACTAGCTCGACGCCGGGTACGGACATTAGTTTAGTTTTCCGAAAAAACCCTCCGTACATGGCTTTTCGGCGGCGGCTGATTCCGAGGATCGCCGCCGCCTCACATAGCCGCTCCTCCGCCTGCGACCGGCCACCGGCATGTGCCATGTCTTGCCTCTCCCCCTGGGAAGTGTCGACTGGCACATGGATGGTCGGCGGCTAGCGAGCGCCCTTTCCTGGCGCTGCTTCCCGGCTGGCCACCACCAGCTCCAACATCCGCCTCCCACCGCTGATCCGGCCGTACCCTCCTCGCCATCAAACGCTCGTGTAGTACAGGTCGCACCCCCTCGAGGTAGGATTGTTCTTATTAGTATCTGTATGCGAAAGAACATATCGGACGGGCCGAGCGGGAGATCTTGGTGCCGGTATCGCAAAGAAATTATTTTTCAAGAGCCCTATGTACATGGCTTTTCCGACAGCTGCTGATCCCGCGGATCGAGCTGTCGGCCCTCTTAGCCCCCTACCGTGCCAGGCCTGGCGACGGGGTTTCCATCGCCCACCACGGGGAGGTGAGGGGATGCCGACGGACCTGCGAGCGCACCCCCTCCGGGGCCGCCGCCGCTGCGCCGCCGGCGGGCGCCGAGTGCGTTATGAGAGTATGCAATGGTGCTTCGGTTGTCTTCCCATATGGTATTGGCGTCGGAGACAGGGACACACTGAATTTCGCTGAGGAGTTGGCGGATGTGAATGGCTTCGCGGGTAGCGTCGGCTGCCGAGTAGTACTCGGCCTCGCAAATAAACCCGGCGACGCATGTTTGTTGTCGGCTGCGATAGATGATGGCACCGGTGCCAAGTGTAAAAATGTAGCCGGAGCGCGACTTGCGTTGTGCGGTGTCATTGCCTCAATCTGCATCCGCATAGCCTGAGACTTGCACGGAGTGGTCGGAACCCCCCCCCCCCCCCCCACAACGTCTGGCGCATGTGCAGCGTGCCCTTGAGATAGCGGAGGACTTTCTTGGGGGCTTGGAGGTGGAGTTGAGATGGGTCGGCCTATGCAGAGCCAAGGATGCTGTGTTGTGGAGATGTCGGGGCGAGAGCAGACGGCAGCGTATTGGAGACGATCGAGGAGGCTGGGGTAGACATCACGGGCATGACCCACGGGGGGAACGGGTGTGGCCTAGCCTGCATTGGCAAGGAAAGTAGGGTCCATGGGTAGGGCGGACGGTGAGCAGTCCGTCATGCCATGCTTGTCAAGAACATCAGCGAGATATTGGGATTGGTTTATGGAAACCGTGCGGGCGGTGCGGTCATGGGTGATGTGTATGCCCATGATGTGTTGTAGTTCGTCAAGGTCCTTGGTTTTGAAGCGCGAGCCCAAGGTAGACTTGAACTATGACACCCAGGCGGGGTTGTTGCACGCGAGGGGAAGGTCGTCGACATAGACGCCAATCATGGCGAACACTCCGGCGGCGCGGAAAATGTAGATGCTTGGGTCGGACTTGCATTGGGCCCACCTATGGAGGCGCAGCTAGTCGTGGAGGAGAGCACTAAACTCGCGGGGTGATTGCTTAAGACCATAGAGACAACGTTGGAAATGGCAGACTTTAGGGGTGCCGTCCGAGAAATCAAAGGACTGTCAAACGTAGACATCTTCTTTGATGGGGGCGCATAAGAAAGCCGTGTCGATGTCCCGTTAGGAGAGGTCAAGGTCTTGAGCCGCGGAGATGGCGAGAAAGACGCGGAGACAGGCCATGCGAATGACAGCTAGTCGACACCCTCTTGCTAGCTGCAGCCCTTGGCAGCGAACCGGGCTTTAAAGCGAGAGACGTGTCCAAGGTTGTCAGTTTTGACCTTGTAGATCCACATGTTGCTAACGACACGACGACAAAGGGGGGGTCAGCAAGAGACCACTTGTTATTGGATTGCAGGGAGTCGAACTCTTGTCGCATGGCCGCGTGTCAGTGGGGGTGTGGGGGTTGCCACAAGCGTCCGCGAAGGTGGATGGTTTAGGACAGTCCTTAGCGAACAAGAGAGCCACGTGTGTAAGCGGCGGGCAAGAGGGCGATGTGTGGAGAGAGCAAGGCGAGTGTCAAGGGGAAAAAGGGGGACCACATCCTCATGAGAAGGGACGACACCCTCGTCGCATGTCGCCTGAACGGAATGGAGATGCGGGCATGCGAGGGCTGCGATGTAGTCTGTGAAGTGGGTTGGGGGACGGCGGTCGCGAGAGGGGCGAGGGATGGCCGGCGCTAGATCGGGAAAGGGCACGTCCGAGGGCAGGAAGGGGTCGTCTTGGGGTGTGGGCTTATGTTCTTACCGGGAGCAGAAACCTTGGACATCCTCCTGGAAGACAACGTCCACAAAGGTGATGATGCGTCGTGTAGCGGGGCTGTAGATCCGATAACCAAGAGAGTTGGGCGAGTAGCCGACGAACACCCCACGAAAAAAATAGGATCCAGTTTGCGACGCTGGTTGTCATGGGTTTTGGCAAAGGCAGCGCAGCTGAACACACGGAACGTGGCAGCGTATGGGGTGGCACATGCGAGAAGGGTGAGGGGGATGCCCCCAGCATGACCAACGGCTATGCTGAATGTGCGATTGCGGAGGAACACGGTGGTGCTCATAGCATATGACCACATGGTGGGGGGGACAGACATTGAGTGAATCATGGTAGACGCACAGTCGCGGAGCGTGCGCCATGGCCGTTCCGCCTTACCGAGCATGTGATCTTCGTACGGGACGGAGAATTGTGTGTGTTGTGAGATCCCCATGGTGGGCACTATAATGGACACATCCGTACGTTGTACTCCGGGGGAGTCTTGGCCCTACTATCCCGCCAATAGTGGATGTACTGCGGGAGCCCGTTGCTCGGGCAGTACGGGGGTATATATATGAGATATATCCCCAATGGGTACCGACTTTTAGGCGCGGTACTTGGTTACGGCGTATGACTCCGGACACGGAGGTGCCGGGTTCGACTCCCGGTGATGGCATTTCCGTGTAACCCTTTCGATAGGTTATGGGCCCTCCGCGTATGACGCGGGTTTGTAGGGTTTGACCGGAGTCGATGGGATGGTGTCCATTAGGGGGAGTGTTGTGAGATCCCCATGGTGGGCACGATAATGGACACATCCGTACGTTGTACTCCGGGGGAGTCTTGGCCCTACTATCCCGCCAATAGTGGATGTACTGCGGGAGCCCGTTGCTCGGGCAGTACGGGGGTATATATATGAGATATATCCCCAATGGGTACCGACTTTTAGGCGCGGTACTTGGTTACGGCGTATGACTCCGGACACGGAGGTGCCGGGTTCGACTCCCGGTGATGGCATTTCCGTGTAACCCTTTCGATAGTGTGCCAACACCAAGTTGGGTGCATATGCTCTGCGCAAACTCAAACATAGTATCACAATCAAATTTGATGGTGGGGGCAAACACAATCGAGGGAGCATGGTGTTTGGCGTGAGTGTGTTTTATCTCCAAGAGGATGGTCTCAAGGGAAGCGCATGTTTCGTCTCTGAAAATGCACCCACATATAATGTGTGAGGTGATCAATCACGAGCAAGCAATAGCAAAGGGCATGTGGGGAAGGGACATTGACAGGGTCCCAAATGTCGCATGACATGTGCATGACGGGTGACATGGGTTTCATGCAAGCGGCTATGTTCCGGGGAGCAGCGTAATCTTTGTCTTGGAGGCAAGAATCACAAAAAAAGTTGCTTAGAAAGGACCGCGTGGCATGGACAGATGCTACGCCATTGGAGTGCTGGAATTGCGGGCCATGCATGTGAAGGTGTCTTAGACGCTTGTGCCAGCGTGCGGCATCACATGGATCGTGAGCATGGCAGGCGGGAAAGGGGTGACGTGGGAAACGGGGGAAAGATGAGGGAGGGTGTAGAGTCCGTTCCCGCTGGGCTTCAAGACTCCCATGCGTGTGGGGAGAGTGAGGGTGCCAATGTCAGTGCCCGTAGGGGAAGAGATTTCGCAGTTGCAGTGTTGTTGCAACCAACTAGAAAGCGGGTGATGCCGTGAGAGGACCGCGAGATACTGTCGGGAGTATAGAGTGCAAAGCTGTCGTGGGAAGTAGGACGTCCAAACTGCAAGGGGATGCGAAGGCGAACTGTGCCACTGCCGTGAATGGCAACACCAACACTACCCACCGTGGACATGAGTTTGGATGGAGAGAATGACAAGAAGTCGGTGCGATGAGCTGTGAGGTCGATAGAGCAAGCAGAGTCAACGACCTAGCAGGTGGACAAGGGGAGAGTGGTTGGATGAGGGGTGATGATGAGGGCAACTGGGCACGAGGGGGAACGGACAAGAAAGTCGGGTTCGAAGTCATGGACCTCCTCAACCTCTTACCCCCGTCCTATACAGAGCGAAAAACCACGCGTGCCGCGTGGTCGTGTACGTTTTTTGTACGTGATGTTACAACTTTCACGTAGAAGTACGCCACGAGACCACGCGTGCCTTCCGTGACACGAAGCGTGCTGTCACGGGCACGCAGAGGCCGTGTGACAGGCACGCGTGGTCCTGCGTGCCCGCGTGGCCCCTGTGGCCCGGGATCTAGTGAAACCTTCGTCACCCAACCCCATGCCTCACCGCCACAACCACCAAGATTCCCTGAAAATCACCGCAAAATAAACTTTAAAATGCAAGGGCTTTAACTAACTTCCCCTCTTTCACCCGTCGGTCGCCGAATTGGGGTCGGACGGAAGTGATCGGTTGCCCGCGCGGCGGCGCCCGCCGCTACCGTGCGGGCCACCGGCCGGCGCATACTCCCGACGCGATCTTTTAGAATCTTGCCTAGGTTAACGGAAAATAATAAAAAAAGTGCACAATATATGCTTCTAGGGGATACATGGGTGGATAGTTAGTGAATAATTATTATTTTGTCGCTTGTTGAAAGTCATGTAGTAGAGCGTGTAAGTGCGGTGGGATGGCGCGCTCCCGTCGTTGAATTGACCGGTGCGCGCGAAGCAAGACAAGGCGCGGGAATTTATGGTTAGAGGCAAATGGTGGCGCTACTAAAATGCTAGCGATAATGGTAGGATTCTTTCGCCATCGCGTGCCTCCGAGCCACCATCGCATACTAGCTAGTCGCTAGCGGTAGCTGCGCTGCTAGATCAGGTCGGCACCATAGGCGACCACGCGTGTTCGTGCCGCCGTGCCCACTTTATCGTATAGGACGGCAAAATCGACACATTAGAAACTGTACTAGTACGACAAGAAACGTACAAAAGTAACCACGCGGCACGCGTGGTTTTTCGCTCTGTATAGGACGGCCCTTATGGCTTAGTCGGGAAATCCATCAAGGGGTCGGTATCAGTGACTTCAGTGATGTCATTGAGGTAAGCAGTGGGGGTCTTTGCGCGATTGAAGTAGTTGTGGAGAACCGCAATTTAGTGGCGTTGCCACTTGATGATTTATGCATCATTGGCCTTGCAGTAAGAGCCACGATGGTCTTCACCGCCACAGCAGCTGCACCTCACGCTAAACTCTTTGACGGGGTGTTGTGCGGGGAGGGGAGGTTTGCCACCACCAAGAGCAGACGAACGGCGACGATTGGGCTGAGAGCCAACAAGAAAAGCAGATACCGGACGTGCGGTGCTGTCCACGTCTGCCGCAGGTGTGTCCAAGCGGTATGCTTGGCGCAGAATTTGATGTGACACCTCAAAGGCGGAAAGGGAGAGTGTGGGGTGGGGTCGAACGCCTTAACAATCCACTGCTTTGCCATACGGGCCCTCTTGAGACATGCCCACTAGCATAAATATGCTGAGAAAATGCTCGGGCATGACGACATGACCGTTAGCCATGAGGCAGGACTCGTTCAAGTCATCACACGCATGCCGCATGTTGTGGACGAAGTCCGAGAGGGACTCGTCTGGGCGTTGCACGCGAATGATGTGGCGGGCTAGGCGCATGGCGAGTGCGATGCTATGGGAGTCGAGGCGGGCACAAAGGGAGTGCCACGACGCGGCACCATGATCGGGCTTGGAGGCGCTGACCATGTCGAGAGCTTGGCGGGCGCGGCGATTGTCGCCAGCACACTCGAGCACCGGGGTGTGAATGATGTCTTGAGATTTGGTGTGGATGACCGCCCGAGAAAGATGTAACACACAATGAGGAATGAGTGTTGGCAGTTTCATGCGCACAAAATTCAGGAACGCGGCCTTCTAGCGCTTGAACTGCTCGTCGGGTTGCATGACATGCACTTGAAGTTTGACGTGGCGGAGGCGGGCGTCGAGGTCGAGTCCCTCACACTCGAGTTGAGTGGCGGGGACAAGGTCGGGGTCGATAGTGGGGCTTCGTGGCTTGACAGAGGGCGGGGGGGGGAACAAGGCTGGGGCGGGGGTTTCCTAGACCAAGGATGACGCATGCCATCAGCATGTGGGACTGGGTCATGAGCATGAGCAGGGGCGGTGCCTCCAAGGAGGCGATGCGGGTGTGGAAGGCAGACACCTGCTCCATAATGGTGCCCTTCATGGCATGCGTCATGGTTTTGTTTGAAGTTGTCTCCGACGAAGCCGGGTTGGGGGAGCGACGCATGTCCACGTCGCGACCACGGTCGCCACGACCAATGCGCGGGGGCGGGGTAGCGCCTTTCCTTGGGGCCATGGAAGTGCCGGGACATTGGAAAATCCACTAACGGGTTGTGCCTGACGGTGGGTTTTGTGAGACGGTTTGATGCCCGCCGACCCCTCGGCCTGATGCCCCGGGGTGTCTCACACACCCTTGCCGTATCCTCCACGTAAAGTGGGGCACAAAGGACTGTAGGGGGGAGCCAGTGGTTGATGTCGAGTGCTGCCGACGGCTGACGTGCACCTTGTGTATGAGGCACTAACCCAACGAGATGCGCCCCCTTCCCGTGCTTGGACATGTGTGCAACCTGTACCCTCTTAGCGAGTGCGTTCAGTGGGCGTGAGCTGGCAGCTAGGTCGCCCTACGCTGTCGATCAAGGAGGATGGTAGCGGGGGGGGTAGCGAGAAGTATTGTACAATACTAGAGTGCGGAAAAATATGACATTCGGCAGCGGCTCGATGTAAGGCGTTGCGGAGAACAGATGGGCTGTGTATGGCCGGAAAAAATTGCGTGTAACCTTTCTACGTGTATGTAAAGGAGCTCATCATCTATTGAAAACGGTGCATGGTTCGAGTAGAGGAAGCATGATAATAGTGTGGTTACAGTGACCACCACCATGACAAATGGGCTCGTGGTGGTGACTTATCGAGTGAAGCAGGAGCGCGATGCCCCCGCTGTAAGACGGAGGGAGGGGAACAATACTAACCACGAGTGGTAACTAGTCCACTGCTTGTACTGTGTAATTGAAATTGAAATAATTGAAATTGAAATTATCTACAACAGTGCCGGCAAATTGAACCGGCTGCTGTCTATCGGGCCTCTCTACCTAGCCATACATGACTTATGGGTGAGTTGGGCCCGGGTCTCTACGACCAGGTACACCTATCGACACACCTAGCGTCACTGTGTGTCGACGTTCTTCGGGAGTTTAAAAACTGTAAGCAATAACAGCAATTGCCACAGCCCCCCCGCCTAAGCAGTAACAACGTTATAATTTTGTAATCCAGAAAAAAGCCAGATATAAAAATAAATCCACTTGTCGAGAAATGCATATCAAAACTAAACTGCTGCTTGACCTTCACGATGCACGGCCCGCTCCCACCGAACCGGGGTGCCGACCGGCCTAGGCCGGTCGGCGTTCGGGACGGACAATGGGCTAGCCTAATCTAGCTCCCGCGTGACTTCGGTCTTGCCGAAGATAGGAGGGGAAAGGCTGGCAAAAAAACCCTCCTCGCGTAGTCGCTCGTCGATCCCGCCGCCGCATCCCGTAAACCCCGCCCCAAGGTCTTACCCGCGTCCACCGACGCGACGGTCCTCCTTGTCGAGGTCCCCCGTCACCTCGAGGGCAGGTGGGGGGGACCGAGACACAAAGACAGAGGGAAAAAATGGGCGCTCTTGCCTCCGCGCCTGAATTTTCCCCTCTCATTTCCTCGGTTTTTCTCTGTATGGTACCCGGGTACCTGTAAGATATTCCGGCTTGTGTCCATACGCTCCCCCCTTTGATTGCGCGTCCACCGAGCAACCTTTGTTGAGCGGGGGCCTCCGCGCTCACCCGGGCCCACGCTCAAGAAATCTGTAGTCTGTCGGGGCAGTGGGTGTCGAAGAGGGCGGGGGGGGGGGGGGGGGGGGGGGGGGGGCAGGTCACCGTAGTTGGATTAGACAGAACCCTCCGTACGGGGTTTTCCGGCGGCGCCGACCGTACCGGTTTTCGTGTCGCTCCTTCCGTCGCGACCGTCCTCCTTGCCGCCCAAGCTTACTCCTCCCCCGGGTAGATGTATCATGTCGACGAAGCGGCTCGCTAGTGAGCTCCCTCCCATGGTGCCGCTCCCCAACTAGCTCGACGCCGGGTACGGACATTAGTTTAGTTTTCCGAAAAAACCCTCCGTACATGGCTTTCCGGCGGCGGCTGATTCCGAGGATCGCCGCCGCCTCACATAGCCGCTCCTTCGCCTGCGACCGGCCACCGGCCTGTGCCATGTCTTGCCTCACCCCCGGGAAGGTTCGACTGGCACATGGCTTGTCGACGGCTAGCGAGCGCCCTTTCATGGCGCTGCTTCCCGGCTGGCCACCACCAGCTCCAACATCCGCCTCCCACCGCTGATCCGGCCGTACCCTCCTCGACATCAAACGCTTCCGTAGTACAGGCCCCACCCCCTCAAAGTAGGATTGTATCCATGAGTATTAGACTGCAAAAAAACGTTTCGGACGGGCCGAGCGGGAGATCTTGGCGCCGGTATTGCACAGAAATTATTTTTCAAGAACCCTATGTACAAGGCTTTCCCGACAGCTGCTGATCATGCGGATCGAGCTGTCGGCCCTCTTAGCCCCCTACCGTGCCATGCCTTGCACGGCAGCGGGGTTTCCAGCGCCCACCACGGGGAGGTGAGGGGATGCCGACGGGCCTCCGAGCGCACCCCCCTCCGGGGCCGCCGCCGCTGCGCCGCCGGCGGGCGCCGTTGTACTGTGTACTAGGTACATCAATGAGATATCTGAACTTGGAAATTGATTGGAATTATTTGCAACAAACAAAGAACCATTTGTGTGGGTCTCATGTCTCTGAATTATAGCCTTTGAGTTTGAAGAGTTAGCGCCCTCCTTTGGATTCCTGTCTTTGGTGAGATCACGGACAAACATTGCTATTGATCGGAGAATTGAAATTGAAGTTGAAATTGTTCACAGCGAACCGGTAAACTGGACCGGCAGCTATTTGACGGGCCTCAATACCCAGCCATACAAGACTAATGAGCAAGCTGATCCCGGGTTCTCTTCGACCAGGTACACCTATCGACATACCCATCACCATGTGTGCCGACGTTCTCCGGGAGTTAAAGAAATGTAAGCAATCGTAACAATTGCCACAGCTCCCCGCCTAAGTAGTAACAACGTTATAATTTTGTAATCAAGAATAACAGATATGAAAATAATCCACTTGTCAAGAAATGCAAAACTAAGTTGCTCCTCGACATTCACGATGCACGACCCGCTCCCACCGAACCGGGGTGCCGACCGGCTTAGGCCGGTCGGCGGTCGGGAAGAGCGACGGGCCAGCCTAATCTAGCTCCCGCATGACTTCGGTCTTGCCGAAGATAGGAGGGGAAAGGCTGGCAAAAAAACCCTCCTCACGTGGGCGCTCGTAGATCCCGCAGCCGCATCCCGTAAACCCCCCCCCCCAAGGTCGTTGCCGCTCCTTCCGGCGCGACTTTCCTCCTTGTCGAGGTCCCCCGTCACCTCGAGGGCATGTGGGGGGGCCCCGAGACATAAAGACAGAGGGAAAAACTGGCGCTCTTGCCTCCGCTCCTGGATTTCCCCGCTCATTTCCCCGGTTTTTTGTCTGTATGGTACCCGGGCACCTGTCTGGGAGTCCGACTTGCGCCCGTACGCTACCCCCTCTGATCGCGCGTCCACCGAGCAACCTCTTTTGAGCGTGGGCCTCCGCGCTCGCCCGGGCCCACTCTCTCAATTTTTAGGTATGTCGGGGTAGTGGGTGTCGAAGAAGGGGGGGGGGGAGGAGGGGGCAAGTCACCGTAGCCGGATCCTCCGGGCCGCGGGTGCACGGAAATTAGATAAAACCCTCCGTACGGGGTTTTCCGGCGGCGCCGATCCCGAGGATCGTCATCGCCAGATTGTGTCTCTTCCCCCGTCGCGACAGACCTCCTTGCCGCCCAATCATACGCCCCCCCCCCCCCGCCCCCCCCGGGAGATGTAGCTTCTTGACGTAGGAGTCTTCCATAGAGCGCCCTGCCACGGTGCTGCTCCCCAACTAGTTCGACGCCAGGTACGGACATTATTTTAGTATCCGAAAAAGCCCGCCGTACATGGCTTTCCGGCGGCGGCTAGTCTGAGGATCGCCGCCGCCTCACCTAGCCGCTCCTCCGCTTGCGACCGGGCACCGGCCTGTACCATGTCGTGCCTCGCCCCCGGGAAGGTTTCAGTGGCACAAGGAGGGATCGACGGCTAGCGAGCGCCCTTTCATGGCTGTGCTTCCCGGCTAGCCACCACCAGCTCCAACCCCCGCGTCCCACCGCTTATCCGGCCTTATCCCCCTCGCCATCAAACGCTCATGGGGTAAATGACCCACCCCCTCAAAGTAGGACTGTATCCATGAGTATTATACTGCGAAAAAACATGTCGGACGGGCCGAGCGAGAGATCTTGGCGCCGGTATTGCACAATATAATTTTTTTCGAAAGCTCTATGTACATGGCTTTCCCGACAGGTGTTGATCCCGCGAATCGCGCTTTCGGCCTTCTTAGCCCCCTACCGTGCTAAGCCTGGCACGGCAGCGGGGTTTCTAGCGCCCACCCCGGGGAGGTGAGGGGATGCCAACGGGCCTGCGAGCGCACACCCCCACCCCCCCCCCCCCCCCCCCGACGGGCCCGCCGCCGATGCGCCGCCGGCGGGCGCCGTCGGAGATATTCTATATCCATAAATTTTCAACATCAACATTGGCAATCGGGACCGGCTGTTGTCGACCGGCCATCAAATGCTTTACCATCTAGGACATTTGTCAGCAACGATTGGGCAGGGTACTCTGCGAACATGTTCACATGACGCACATATCATTGCAATGTATGCGCGCGCGCGCGCGCGTGTGTGTGTGTGTGTTTGTTTTGTGTGTGTGTGTGTGTGTGTGTGTGTGTGTGTGTGTGTGTGTATCGCCGTTCCTCAGGGTAAAACAATTGTAAGCAATCACGGAGAACCACAGACCCAACGCCTAAGCCGTAAATGCAAAGATACTTTTGCAAGCAATAAAACGCAGATATGGAAATAAATCCACTTGGTGACAATAACGCAAAATAAGAGTTGTTGCTAGACCTTAACGATGCATGGCCCGCTCCTACCAAACCAACGTGCCGGCCGGTCTAGGCCGGTCGGCGTTCGAGAGGGACGACGGAGCATCCTAATCTAGCTTCCGCGTGACTTCGGTGTTGTCGGCGATAGGACAGAGGGGAAAGGACCCTTCTCGCGAAGTCGCTCGTCGATCCCGCCGTTGCATCCCGTATGCCCCGCCCCAATGTCACCGCCGCTCCTCCCGGGGCGGCTCCAACAATTGCCGTAGATACTCGCCTCACCCCTACGGAAGACTCTACACTCACATGGCAGGTCGATTGCGAGCGAATGCCATGCTTTGGCGTTGCTTCCCGGCTCTCCTCCGCCACCTCCAACGCCCGCCGCCAACTAAAGTCCGCCCATACCCCCCTCACCGCAAGAATAAAACGCACCCGATATAGTAGGTCCCGTCCGTGGGCAAGAGAGTGTGTGAAGAGTATCCAATCACGAAGTAAAATATCGGACTTGCCGAGAGGGAGATCTTACCGCTGGTGCATACATAACAGTTTGAAAAGCCATCCGTACGGAGGCTTCTCGATAGATGCTGATCCGCGGATCGCAGCCGCCGGATCTCGCCCCGCCTGGCCCCCCACCGTGCCAAGTGTGGCACGGCTATAGGTGTATCAGCGCCCATCACGAGGATGTGGGGGTGAGTGCCTACGGGCATACGAGCGCACCCCCCTCCGGGGCCGTCTCCGCTGCGCCACGGGCGGGCGCCTTTGCGCTCCACTATGACAAGAACATGGATCGACTTTGCTAGCTTCCCTACGGAGGCAGCCCTCACCGCCGACGGTCCAGCGGAGTCGGAGCTATTGCTATCGGCAACGGGGCCGCCACCTTTACCGACACCCGGGAGGGGGTCTTGAGCTTCACCTCTCTCTTTCCCCTCCTCTGCGCCACTACCCTCCATAAGACCACTTGACACATGATGCCCGACCAGATCAACCCCCGATTTTTTGAATCTACCGCGTACCTAAGCCCACTATGGAGGAGGGGGAAGTCCTCCTCCCAAGCTTCCCCCACACACCCAAGCCGCCCTTAACCGCACCGACCTCGTGACTAGCCATGTCGAGGCCGCTAAATGGACATCAAGCGGCCTTCCCATGCCCAATAGATCACGCCCCACGCGCCACCGCCAAATTACTAAACGCCACAAAATCATCTTTGCCACGCTTGCTTCTCTACGCTCACGGCGCGAGTCTTCTCGAAAGCTCGGCCAAACTAGCCACCCCGGTTTATCGCTCGTCCTACCTCGCCTTGGCTATCGACATTCTACTCCGCCTTTAGACCTCACCCCATGACCGCCCGGGCTCGCAACGTGCGGACAACAACTCACAACTTACCGACACTACCGACGCTTCTAGCACGGGTGTTCGACCCCAATATCTCCCCGCTACGGAAGAACAATATAACGGCCACCCAACCCATATGGAGGACATACACCCTCCCAACACACCCCACGAAGCCCCATGGCAGCTCGTCCGAACTTCTAAACGTTGCCCACAAAAACCCCAAGCAGCCTCAGCTGAGACAGAGTGTTACGAAGAACGTGTTTTCTCCTTGCGCCTCGCGCTCCGAGCAGCCTCCCCCATTTCCAACCCAAACTTGCAGAATAATTGCTCTCTGCTGATCGAAGACCCCCTCCTACTCTTTTCGCACGGCGGAAAATGCCCCGCCTAGACCCCAACTCACGAAGCTCCGCTTTCCCTCGCCCAACAGCCTACACACCCCAACGGTCTCGTCTTCCACCACCATAATCCGCCGCGGTTGACTTCTCTTTGACCGATAATATACCCCGTCGATCCACACCCGCCCAATCCCCGGCAGGTGCCCACTCAGCACGGGAACGCCTAGAATAATCACCCGCGCTTCGACCTAAGCCCGGTAGGAATAGCTACGGTGGGACGTCTAAGACAGCCTCAACCGTTTTTTCATAGTGGTGTGCCACTAGAGGATGCATGAAGAGAGGGGAACTAGCCGGCCAATCCCCTAGCAAGGCGATGGGAGTTAGCGATGGGATATAACTAACTGTAGGCAATTTCTTTTCCAACGGTGAAGGAAGATTCGGTGGATTTCACAACATGACTTCTCCATTGAGTAGTATGTAATGAAGTGTCTTTCATCTTCTAGCTCTGCCGGAAATTGATTACACTCCATTGGTTTTGCTCACTTAGTCCCTAGGAGTATCTAGGAGTAGGGATACCGGCCTGAATCTTGTTTTCTATGTCCGAGATGGCATAAGCAAAACGGCCATTAAACACCAGCCGTGATGGCGGTACATGTTGTAAATCATTTTCATTTTCATTGGCGCTCCTACCCCCGCACTCGAATATTTCCCCCCAATATGTCCCCGGCTACCTTTGTACTCGTACCCGGGTACGTGTGTGGTAGTCGGCCCCGCGCCCTTACCCTCCCTCCCTCCGCCTGCGCGCCCATCGAGCATCCGTATTTCGAGTGTGAACGTGTGAACCTCCGCGCTAACCGGGGCCCACACTACCGGGTAGTCTCTAATATTATTAAATCTAACAAATACATTCTTACAAGAAAGGGCACTAGAAACCACCAAGCAAAAACGAGGAAGGAGAAAAACCCCACATACCTAAGCCCGAGGAACATGAAGGCATGCCACAAAATCAACACCGCCCTCTTGCAAAGCGTCATGAACATAAGAACTCCAAGTACCATGAAGAGCAGGAGAAAGACTTTGCATGAATTCTCGCCGCACGTTCCTCCAAAAAGTCGAATAAAGGGAACAAAAATTGATCGACGAACGAATAAATGTTGCATGCGGACAAAAATGTTAGAACACAATGAATGAGAGTCTCCAATAACCGCTATGCCACCAAAAGAGCAAGGCGATCAACCAATTCAGCCGCCATAGGCGCCAACCGGCCCTCATCCTCCATAGCGAGGGGATAGTACTCGTGGACCGATTGAACCGAAGGCGTGCCAAGCAAAGTGGAAGTGCGGAGGTCCGCATCGAGTTTGCCATGCTGAGCTCCCGAAGCAAGACTGCCCGGGAGTGGGAGACGCGAGCACCTACATGAGGAACAGTGATGTTCGTGCAAGCACTTGTGACCGACACATCAATAACAAGATGACGGTGTGGAGCCTTTCAATCTAGCCACACCCCATCCCCTAGTCGATCTCGAGAAGCTCCGGATCGAATACGGAGGACCTCCAACCGCAAGCCCCGTCCCTTTGTAGCCCCCGCTTCAAGCATAAACTTTTCAAGCACGTGGCCAATCCGATCTTGAAGATGAACGACCTACAAAGAGCACGGGCACACGGGGATGTGGTCCATACACATAACAGCCGTGGAGCGCTCACCCGACATAGAGGTGCCCGATACCGTTGACGAAGATCAAGACCCACGAGACTATGAGGGAGCCTCATTGCACCGTGGGCACTTCCGAGCAAGAGAAGCGCGCTCCGCAGTGAGGCCCAACACGAGGCGCGCTGCCATCGTATAACAATCGGATGGCACATTGAAACCGGAATCATGTGAAGCAAAAAAGAGAACCCAAAGTCCCGCGACCCGTGCCCGAAATCACCCTCACACAGCCCGTTAGGAACGAAGCGAAACGCCAAGAGATCAAGTTAGGTTTTGGGATGAAGAATGCGCGAAATGCCCCGTTGAATGTTGACCCCAAAATGTCCCAAGCGAGTGAGAGCATCTAGAGTCGGAAGTTGCAGGCAAGGCAAGTGGGTAGCGGGCGCCATCGCATTGTTAACCGTAGATGCCACCAACTCGACATCGTGCCCACCATAATCGGAAAGGTCTTGATTTAATGTGCTACTCGACGCCACCAAGTCCGAATACGAAAACCCGCCCATATCCGAGATCGTATGTATCATATGAACTACGCAATTGGACCGCCCACGTTACAGCATAAGTAGCAACATGCAATAGTTCCTGCCGGATAAGAGCGTACATAGGACCTAGCGACTCGGACTCATTATTAGTAATCATGTTGGCGAGGGACATCGTGAATGAAGCATAGTAATCATGTTCATCGTCGAGCTTGTGGGACGGTACATTAAGCCCCCCAAACTCCGCGGGGAGGGAAAGCCGGCGCTTATAGCACAATTCAATTAATCGAGCGTTTGTACGTCATGAGAAACGCCAAAGATTCGGAAAACATTACGAGCGGCCCTATCTCCACTACCAAGGTACGGTCGGTAGACATGGGGGAAGGGTGCGGAGCAAGAACTATCCGCAGCGGCGTACCGCACACGTGATCATCAAGCAAAAAGTCGCATGTGCTCCTCCGAAGTCCAACGTAGCAATAAAGCAAACAATATCTATCATATATGATTATGGATAACAAAAAGAACAACATGAGCACGGACAAGGAAAAGGGGAAGAGAAGCAAAAGGGCAAGACAGACAAGAGGATCACATAATCCAAAGCACGGCAAAAGGAAGCACTGCATTGTGCACAAACCTAGCAGATTAAACTAAGGAAACTCCTAGGAAACAACGAGAATGTAACACGTGGAGGCGATAAACAGCGCCCCACGCGCCGCTCGAGGAAGCATGGGGACGCGTGCGGCCCATGGCGCGGGTGAAGAGCGCCGTGGCAACAGAAGGCATCCCATCCGAGGAAGAAGCGGCCTCCACACCGTCCGCGGCGGTGGACAAACCGCGCAAGACGTTGTCCGCGTGAGTAATATGGACGGCGAGAGAGACCTTTCGGCGCAAGGATGCCAACAACTTGCCCCCATGCATCCGTTTAGAGGCGGCCGCCTGCTTGGCCATCTGCGTCAAGCTTATATATTATTATGAAAATGGAAATGAAAAATAAATTTTTTTGTTTTGCCGTAATAAAAATGTTTCTTACAAGAAAAGGCAGCATAAGCCACCAAGCAAAGTGAAGAAAAGTCAAGAGGAAAAAACCTAAGCCCGAGGAACAGGAAGGCGTACCACAGCATCAGCACTGCCCTCCTGCTGATGAAAAATATTTGCATCATATGAATACCGGCAAACTGGAACGGGTACAGGTACGTGTACGCATACCCGTACCGGATACCCGTACCAGTCGTCGCCCGTCATCCCTTTCCTACCCGGTACCGGTATATTTATGTTGTACTTAATTCATGAAGTTGGTACAGGTACAGGTACCTTAAACGCTGTAATCCTTAGGGGGAGCACGCTAAGGAAAAAAACCCGCGGGCAAAAGGAGCTGACGATCGGCGAGACAGCATCGGCGAGGCGCCGATCATCGGCGCGCCGACATAGCATCGACTATTAGTTGCCCTTAGTCTTTACTGGATATTAGTCTAATCTTCGAGTCGAATAGTCGATCCATTTAATTGCCCTTAGTCTTTACTGGATATACAATTATTGGGCATAGTGTAGTCGGGGGCTGTCACGGTACTGTAGCGATATATGTTCAGGGACTCGGACAGTCGGACGATAGGAACGAAACCCTCCTTGAAAAAAACTCAGAAACCAGAGGACGGGTAGGTGATGGCTGGCACGACATAAAGCTGCGACATCCCTGTGTATTCCGTCACTGGCGAGACTCAGCGCGGTGGTATACTGTAATTATAATAGACGCGGAAGCTGGCCTGCAGAAACTGGTGTGTGACTGTGTGACTGTGCGACTGCACGAGTCAGGACGACGCTGTGCCTGCAGCATGAGCTTCCAACTCACGCCCGGCGAGTTGGACCAGCTGCTGGGAAGCGAGGTCACCTTCTCACTTCCCCCACTGTCAACTCCATTTAGCCCATTCGAATTTCCAGCAACCGATGTGAAAGTCTGTTGCTGTCGCCATCGATATCGCTATGTTACTCGCACGTGACGTCAACAGTGCTACCGCCGATTGTAAAAGCAGCTGTCTCGTTAGCCGTATATGTAGTTGTATTGGCCAAAATATAGCCGACGAGCAACGCGCCGAGTCAGTGAAAGTTTTGGTTATCCACCTGCTATTGGATATTGCCCACACGATTCTATATTTTTCACGAATGGACTTTGACATCTGTTGAATATTTGGTGTGGTTCTCAGCAGGGAAAGGACGTGAGTAAAGCCTTCGCACGGCTAGGCGGTGCGAAGGGAATTGCAGAGAAAATAAATTCCGATGTATCGAAGGGTATCAGTAGCGCGACCGTCAGCGAGCGCACCGAGACCTTCGGACCCAACCGTCTCCCATCGTGCCCGATAAAGAGTTTTTGGTCCATGGTGTGGGAGCAGCTACAGGACCCGACGCTTATATTGTTGATGTTTGCGGCAACGGTGAGTGATGAAGTACCACCTGCTGCAGCTCCCTAACCGGACTGGACTCGTCCCTCCCGTCCCAAACCCTCGACGACCTCCCTCAGGGTCGTCTACATATATTTTATCGCTCTGCCTGTCAAGCTATTCCATTTCAATCAAAGCAATCTCACCTGTACTTTTTCGACAGACACGTCAACGACTATTCCCATTCTCGTTGGTATCAAGGAGAGCCCACTATTGAAACGTATTAACAACGTCTCGCTCTCGTTGCTGGCCGGCATCAGCTTTTTCGGCTCCGCCGAGGTCCACATTCTATGTGTAAGTCAGCAAACTGCGGCGACCATACACTCGACGCAGTCTTGTGTACCTGTGCCTATTCGATTAACGATGCATCGCACGCTGTTTGCAACGTATGTCTAAGATCCCCACAGCGCACTCAAGCGCAGTATTAGTAAGTTGCGTGCTTACCACAAAGTTCCAATTCGTCCACTCTTCCGCAGAGTAACGTGTAGTATTCTATCTACGTCGGACTGGTAGCTTTAGTCTCTTTTGTTGAATACCTTCGGCAATTATCACGGTAAAATATATGTCCCCTCTCAGGGTGCATCTGCCAACGGCAGTGTAGCCCAGAAAATTTCATATAATTTCGACCGTGTCGTTTATTTGCAGGTCATAATGACGTGCAACCGGCGTGTGAGGTTTACTATTTAGCGTCGTGTGTTACCGCCGTTGTTTGCTGTACCGCTGTTGTTAGCTCGATATACGCGCATATGTCGCGTTCTCAGTCTTAGCTCTGACGTTTCCCCCGCCACCACTCCTTCGTATAAGTGGCTGACCAGTTGTGAATGCCCTCTCCCCATTCGCCTTGATCCCAGCTATCCATCTTCCTGGGCGTAGTTATCCCGGAAGAGCGCGAGGAGAAGTCGTGGATAGAAGGCCTGTCGCTGTGGGCGGCTGTGGTTATTGTTTGCAGCGTAGGCGCCTCCAACGACTACTCCAAAGAGCTGGAGTTTCGGAAACTGGATGGCGAGAAGGACGAGATCCCCGTCACAGTGGTCCGTGACGGCGTCGACAAGCAAATTCTTAGCACGGAGCTGGTGGTCGGTGACGTAGTCGTCTTTGATGTCGGCGACAAGGTGGTCGCGGACTGTGTGCTGATAGATGGCAACGATCCCAAAATGGACGAAGCTAACTTGACAGGCGAGACTGAGCCGGTGGATAAGACGGATGACGCGCCACTCTGCTGGAGCGGGACCCACGTGATGGAGGGCAACGGAAAGATGCTGGTCATCGCGGTGGGTCCACAAAGTTTCTGGGGCAAGACGATGGCACTGGTGCAGACAGAGCAGCAAGAGACCCCATTGGAGGAGAAGCTCACTGTATTGGCAAGCGCCATCGGTAAGATCGGCGTCGCTGTCGCTGTTCTTTGCTTCGCCTCTCTCTTCATCCAGTACTGCTTCGCTCTGCAAGGTTTTCCACAGACACCGCAGCAGTGGATCAAGGTGCTCGACATGTTCACGCTCTCGGTGACTCTGGTCGTTATGGCTGTACCGGAGGGGCTGTTGCTGGCTGTCACCATTAGCCTCGCGTACTCGATGAGCAAGATGGTAAAGGACAACAACTTCGTACGTGTGCTGGCGGCGTGCGAGACCATGGGTGGCGCCACCACGATCGCCTCCGACAAAACTGGCACGCTCACGGAAAATCGGATGACGGTTGTTGAGGGCTGGTTTGGAGGCGTCAAGGTAAACAGAGCTCCGGAGAGCGGTGACATTGGGGAGAAGATTCGCGAACAACTGGTGCTGGCGTGCTCCGTCAGCTCGAAAGCCCTGCTTATCGACGGCGCTGGCGGACGAGTGGACTTTGTGGGCAACCGCACAGATTGTGCGCTCCTGATGATGGTGCGTAACTGGGGCGTCGACTACAAGGTAGTGCGTAAAGAAAACCCGGTGGAGAAGCTATACGCCTTCAGCAGCTACCGGAAAATGGCGAGCGCGCTACTCAAGACGGCCGACGGGTACCGACTTCAAAACAAGGGCGCCGCGGAGATAATACTACAGCGGTGCGTTTCGTACATGGATTCATCCGGGGAGAGCGTCCCACTGTCGGAATCCACCAAGGCGGAGCTGCTGGAAGGAGTAGTGACTGAGATGGCGGCTCGAGGGCTGCGCACACTGTGCCTCACATACGGTGACTTTGCAGCCGACGCTCCAGCAGATGAGTTTGCGGAGCCACCCGAGCACGACCTCACCCTCCTGGCGATCGTTGGAATTAAAGACCCGGTGCGCAAGGAGGTGCCGGACGCGGTGCTGACCTGTAAGCACGCGGGTATCAGTGTGCGAATGGTCACGGGTGACAACATCCATACAGCGAAGCATATCGCTCGCGAGTGCCACATCCTCACCGACGGCACCGCGATGGAGGGCCCCGAGTTTCGGAAGCTCGTCAGCGCCGACGCCGTCGCGGATCAATTGCCACAGCTGCAGGTGTTGGCGCGTAGTACCCCAGAGGATAAGTACCATCTCGTGAGTGCGTTGCAGGCTGGCGGCGACGTTGTGGCGGTTACAGGCGACGGCACTAACGACGCGCCCGCGTTAAAGAAGTCGGACGTGGGGCTGAGCATGGGCATCGCCGGGACAGAGGTGGCGAAGATGGCAAGCGACATCGTGATCCTGGACGACAATTTTCAGAGCATCATCATGGCAGTCATGTGGGGGCGTAACGTGTTCAACAACATTCGCAAGTTTCTACAGTTTCAGCTCACCATCAACTTCTCCGTCGTGCTGACCACTTTCATCGCGTCACTCATCCGGAGCGAAAACAAGCCGCCGCTCAACATCTTACAGCTGATGTGGGTTAACCTGATCATGGACAGCTTTGCCGCGCTGGCTCTTGCGACCGAAGAGCCCACGCGCAGCCTGCTCGACCAGAAGCCCAACGGCCGAAAAGCGCCACTCATCAGCAGTCGGATGTGGATTCACATTCTGGGACAGGCCGCGTACCAGATCGCCATCGCGCTCGCCTTTACGTTCTACGTTCCCACCCTTGAAGGCTACAACTACCCCTCCAACTGCCGTCGTCCCTGCGCCGATTTCCAGTCCGGCGCCCCCACGGCCCCCTGCATCCGCATGGAGCGCCCCCATCGCGCGGCACTCTGCGCCGGCGCGCACAGCTGTCCTGAGTTCGAGACGTGCGATGCGATGTTTCACGCACAAGTGACCGAGTACGAGACGGCGATTGCTTCCGTCGACGTGCGCATCAACTCCATTTTTTTCAACACCTACATCTGGCTGCAGCTTGCCAACCTCCTCAATGCGCGCAAGATCAACGACGAGTGGAACATTCTGGAGGGTGTTGCCAGAAGTCACGTCTTCATCGGTATCCTTGTCCTCAGCGCCGCCGTGCAGGTCCTCATCATGGAGGTGCCCTTCTTGAACACGGTGTTCCAGATCGTCCCCATCACCCCCCTCCAGTGGGGCATCTCCCTGGGTATAGGCTTCTCATGCATAATTCTCAGCTACATCCTCCGCATCGTGTCGCGTATAGCGCACCTCGGCGCCGATCGCGCCGAAAAAGCCCGCGTCGCGAAGGCTGCAGAGGGTGCTGCGAAGAAAGTATAAGTGACGGTGAGGACATTTCGTAACGCTGTAGGGGCTCCACACAGGGAGTAGGCGCTCATAGTTATGGAGCATCCCCCTCCCCTCCCCCTCATTTCTCGGGGCATTTATTCATGTTACTGCAGAAATTGTTTCGCCATTGGCTTGCAGAATGAAAGCATTGCGTACATGCAGACTCCCAGCCGTACATGGTGCGGAGGGCGGAAATACCGGCATCAAAGCCTTAACACTAATATATCGCTCCACAGAACGGGGGAGCAAGACGTCGGCACCAATTTCATCCAATGCCACTCGTGGACGAGCGAAAATACTATAACAACAGCATGAGAAAGGGAAATACCTTAATCGCTAGTGAAAACAAACCGCCATCATCACACATACGGATAGAAGAGAATATACAACTCGTAGTCCCAGTACGTATTACGTACAGGTAGTCGTGCCCACAATGTCGCTGACCAAAGCAGCTCGAGGCAGCTTTGCTTGAAGAGGCATCCCGGTGCTGCATCAACATTAACCATATGTCATTGACGTTGCTTCTAATCTTTCCACCAATTTTTTTGGAGACCAACGTACGTTTTTGCATTCATCTCAGCGAAATTACGGGAGTGAATGCAAAAGTTGCGAAAAGCTTGTCGAAAACACTTTCCTTTTGACGAAGGTACACACGGCGACACCCATATACCGTCCAACTCTAAGGGCATGGGAGCGTGCAGTTGGCCGTTATTCTTCATGCATGAGTGATGCGAAGCCATATCACGTGTTGTAGGAGAAAGTTATCAAGCTTTAAAGTTATGTTGATAAATTCTGAATTTGGCTGTTCCGGTTAAATGTGTAGCTTTAGCTTCTAAATTCTAACAGGCATTGAAGGGGGAAGGGGGAGGGGGGGGCTGTATTTGTAAGCCAACTCTGTATGTGCGTACTCGAAAAGTATGTAACCCCAATGTAGGGTTTAGTACATGTGGCTTAAGGTATCCATAAACCCGACACCCGAGGCCAATTGCAAGGAGAATGTGAAGACTCTTCATAGGGAAGCATGAAAATGAAATCATTTTCAAGAATAAATATTTATATCTAATAACGGCGGCTACTGTATCAAGGCGTTCCTCATGTTGTCATCTAGGTGTTATACGAATAAGCTTTGCGCCGGGAACCTCCTACCTAGTCTACAACTCCGTTAGGTAGAACAACAAAGTATCAAGCATACAAGTATAGCAAACAATTATGTCGCTATCTCCACGATGCGCGGCATGCGCCCACAGCTCGAGGGCGTTGACTAGTCAGACTCGTCCGCATGCATTTGTCGATTCGAGCCTACTTGGCCTCGTTATGCTCTTGTGCAACTTTGGTCGTGCCGGAGCTGACCCTCGGGGGGGGGGGGGGGGGGGGGGGGGGGCGGAGGCAAGCGAAAAATAACCCCTTGCTCATGTCGTCGACGTTCTCGACTCGATTCACGTACACCATCGTCCGGGATAAGTAATTCTCCTCCCATCGCAATTGCCCTTCAACCATAGGCTTAGCTTCCCCTTCACGGAAGGGGAGAAACCGTATCATCATATACCCTCCCCCAACGTGTCGATCGTGTCCCGTCGGGTGCTAGTTGTGTCTTGCACCGGCGGAACCGCAACATGTGACCGCATGTATTCCCTCCTGTGGGCCCCCGCCGGCGGCGCAGCGGCGGCGGCCCCGGAGGGGGGTGCGCTCGCAAGCCCGTCGGCATCCCCTCCCCTCCCCGTGGTGGGCGCTAGAAACCCCGTAGCCGTGCCAAAAAGGCACGGTAGGGGGCTAAGGGCCGACAGCTCGAACCGCGGGACCAGCAGCTGTCGGGAAAGCCATGTACAGAGGGCTTTTGAAAACATATTTTCTGTGCAATACCGGCGCCAAGATCTCCCGCTCGGCCTGTCCGATATGTTTGTTCACATACAGATACTACTAAGAACAATTCTACCTCGAGGGGGTGGGACCTGTACTTCATGAGCGTTTGATTGCGAGGAGGGTACGGCCGGATCAGCGGTGGGAGGCGGGTGTTGGAGCTGGTGGTGGCCAGCCGGGAAGCAGCACCAGGAAAGGGCGCTCGCTAGCCGCCGACCAGCCATGTGCCCGTCGACACTTCCCAGGGGGGAGGCAAGGCATGGCATAGGCAGGTGGCCGGTCGCAGGCGGAGGAGCGGCTATGTGAGGCGGCGGCAATCCTAAGGATCAGCCGCCGCCGGAAAGCCATGTACGGAGGGCTTTTTGGAAAATTAAACTAATGTCCGTACCCGGCGTCGAGCTAGTTGGGGAGCACCACCAGGGTAGGGCGCTCACTAGCGAGCCGCGACGCCGACATGATACATCTCCCGAGGGGGAGGAGTAGGCTAGTCGCGACGGAAGGAGCGACAAGATCTGGCGACGACGACCCTCCGGGTCGGCGCCGCCGGAAAACCCCGTACGGAGGGTTTTGACTAATTTCCGTGCACCCGCGGCCCGACGGATCCGGCTACGGCGACCTGACCCCCCCTCCTCGATACCCACTACCGGATAGACGAGACTCTTGCGGGGGGCCCGGGTGAGCGCGGAGGCCCCATCCTCAACAAAGTCTACTAGGTGGACGCGCGATCAGAGGGGGGAGGGTACGGACGCTTGCCGAACTAACCGAAAGGTACCCGGGTACTAGACAGATGAAAAACCGGGGAAATGAGCGGGGAAAATTCAGGTGCGGAGGCAGGAGCGCCAGTTTTTTCTATGTCTATGTGTCTCGGTCCCCCCCACCTGCCCTCGAGGTGATGGGGGGACCTCGACAAGGAGGACCGTCGCGTCGGCGGATGCGGCGGCGACCTTGGCGGGGCTTACGGTATGAGCGGCGGGATCGACGAGCGACCACGCGAGGAGGGGTTTTTGGCCAGCCTTTCCCCTCCTATCTTTGGCAAGACCGAAGTCACGCGGGAGCTAGATTAGGCTGGCCCGTTGTCCCTCCCGAACGCCGACCGGACTCGGCCGGTCGGCACCCCGGTTCGGTGGGAGCGGGCCGAGCATCGTGAAGGTCGAGCAGCAGTTTAGTTTTGCATTTCTCGAGAAGTGGATTTATTTTTAGATCTGTTTTTCTTGATTACAAAATTTTTACGCTATTACTGCTTAGACGGGGGACTGTGGCAATTACTGCGGTTGCTTACAGTTTTTTAACTCCCGAGGAACGTCGACACATAATGAAGCTAGGTGTGTCGATAGGTGTACCTGGTCGAAGAGACCCGGGCCCAACTTGCTAATAAGTCCTGGAAGGCAAAGTAGAGTGGCCCGAGAGACAGCAATCGGTCCAGTTTGCTGGCACATGTTGTGAACAATTTCAATTTCAATTTCTCTCCTTTGGTTGACGCTGCTAGGGGGTCGGCTTTACGGGCGATGTGTCGTCGCGATAACCCTTCGAACACCGCATGATGCACTATCCATGGTGAGCACCGACGAGGGGGGGCTCGGGAGAAGAGTGGGCTCGTTATCCCAACCTCAAAGGAGCCGGGTCAGGACGTTTTGACCTAAGCCCTCCGTACGTATTCTTCCGGCGGCGGCCGATCTCGAGTGTCGTTCTCACCATACATTATCGCTCCTACATTCGCGGATGTCTTCGTCGTTGATCGTGTCGAGCTCCAGCCCTTCCCAGTCGGCTCGATTTTAGAAACGTTGAACTTCGAGCGAGGGCCTAGAAATTGAATTGAAATCAAAATTGTTCATAGCGAACCGGCAAATTGGACCGGCGGCCATCTATCGGCCCTCCATACTCAGCCATGCATGACTTACGATCAAGATAAGACCGGGTCTCTTCGACCACGTACACCTATCGACACACCTGTCTGCAATGTGTATCGACGTTCCTCGGGAGATAGAAACTGTAAGAAATTGCAGCAAAAAAATAATTGCGGTAAGAAAACGCTACTGAGGTACATGCCCCGCCCCCCATAGTAGGAATGTATCCAACAGTATTAACCGCGAACAAATATATCGGACGGGCCGAACGGGAGATCTTGGCGCCGGTATTGTAAAGAAATTGTTTTTTCAAAAGCCCTATGTACAAGGCTTACCCGACAACTAATGATCCCACAGACCGCGCTGTCGGCCCTCGTAGTCCCCTACCGTGCCAAGCTTGGCATGGCTACGGGGTTTCTAGCGCCCACAACGGGGAGGTGAGGGGATGCCGGCGGGCATGCGAGCGCACCCCCCTCCTGGGCCGCCGCCACTGCGCCGCCTGCGGGCGCCGAGCGAGCGCCTTGCCATAGCGTTGCTTCCCGGCTGTCCGCCGCCGGCTCCATAACCCCCACCTTGCCGCTCGTCCGACCGTGCCCTCCTCGCCACCACACGCTCGCGAGATAATGGTCACCTCCACCTAATATTGCCCTAATGTGCCTAGTGACATGTGAGTATCAAATACGTGCTTGGTCTTGAAAATAAGCACAAGGCTACCCGAGCGGGCGGATATATTGGCATTGGTAATGTGCATATATTGCTACCCTTTTTACAAGCCCTCCGTACACGGCTTTCCCTACAAATGTTAAACGCGCGGATCGCAACTGTCGGGTCACCCCGCCTAGCTCCCTACCGTGCCATGTGTGGCACGTTGTCTCTCTAGCATACTACTAAGACAATCAATGTCTCAAGTGGGAGTGCATACGAGGGAGTGATTGAGAACGTCTAATGTTTGTAACCACATTATTTGACGGAAGTGCAAAGAGAAAGTGTTATCTTGCCTGTCACTTACATTTAATGCACTAGACTGAAATAGTCATCGTCTAGCTACCTCCGACCCTGTCTCACATGCTCAATATAGCCTCTACTAGGACTCTAGTAACAATATTTAGCAAACGGGCTACGTAGCCAATATGTCTCGGGAAATCATACATGAACGTATTGAAACATGTTAATCTCAATGTGCATGTTGTACGTCGCGGGAGGTAGAAGTAGTATGGTATAGTGAACATTGTCCTCGAGCTTTAACAATAGCGACGGAACCGATGGTAAGTCCTTCCTTGGAACAGTATGGATCTAAAAATAACGAGTACATGTACAATGTCCTGAAATTCATGTTACATGACAGTACTCGTCACACTCGTACCCTCTCCCTTTTGCTTGACACATCAAAGAGGTCAGCCGGTAGGCTTACCTCGCGGTTGGTCTTATTGGGGCTCCCCTCACGAAGCCTCATTGGGACTCGGGAATGCGCGTTGGGTAAGCGTGCATGAATCGATGTGCGCACGAGTCTGCAAACGTTTGCCATTGGGCTTATCCTTATAATCGGGCAACACCTTCGTACGGTATACTTCCGACGTTTAGCATGTGCCCCATAAGTGGAATGTCGCCATTGCTTAAGTGCGCCATGAACAAGAAGACTTTTCCACGTCGTCCGTCCAGCGAGTAGTTGTTGACAAGAAAAATGTGAGAGACGTAAATGTCGTCGTCGTTGTCTGCATGCGAAGTCACATGAACTATTGTTGAAACAGAAATATGGAGCATGGTCTTAAAATATTTACGTGAAGCGCCGATTGTAAGCGTACAATAGCGAGTAGTTTCAACATGTTATTGTGCTTACCAATCTGGTTCTTAACGGTAAAAGGTGCGAGTTGTCGATCACGTAGCTTCATGCTAGGTTGTCCTCGCAAGAAGAGATTTTTAAACCCACTGAAACATGGTCTCCTCGAACGAAGTTCTGCGAAGCTCTGTGGGGCTGCCGCGGCTCCGAACGTGCATGCATCTCATCCTTGGGTAGTTGCAGTACCAAAGATACAAGAGGGTGTAATTCTCGTAACTGTTGTAGCCGCCTTGTTGCGTCTTGCAAAACGGGAATGGAAGGTCGCGTGATGAACAACACGTTTAAAGGCTCGTCAAATGTCACGCTAATTTGCCTCAAAATGTGTGTGCCATATGTGCTCGACTCGCATTGTACGCAAACTCGACAATAGGCAGCATGGCTGTCCATACGCTTCCATCGTAGGAGCATAGACAACGACAATGTTGGTGAAATGTGTTGTCGACGCGCTTTGCTAGGCCGTCCGCTTTTGGATATCATCTGGAACACATGCTAAGGCGAGTGCCAAGGCGTCTCCGCAGATTTTGCTAGAAGCCACTGATGAGCTTAGGGTCGGTCACGGTCATTGACCAACATTTCAAGCGATATTTGCAATCGTTATACTCCATGTACAAGATCGGGGGACATGGGCAAGGAGGACCGCCGCGCCGGGACAAGCGGCGACGGCCTATACTGGGGTGATCGAGACAGAAGGGATCCAAGAACGAATACGCGACGGAGGGAGGCTTATGCGCCTCGTATGTTAAAGAACCTCGGTGGGCTGGCGTCTCGTTTCGGGAGCAATCCGCGCACGTGAAAGTATAGCGGCAGTTTGTTTTTGTATTATAGACAAGAGAACGTGTTTTTTTTAACTGTTAGGATCTTTGCGTTGTTACTGCTTAATAAGGGGGTGCCTTGTCAATTGATACACATTGATCACTGCGTCTTCATAGTCCCCGAGAACATTAGCAACTCACATTGCATATAGCTATGTATATGTCCTCCCCGATACGATAGAGCAACCACACAATTACCCAGCAAATATGGAGGAGGAAACACTGCATACCGATACACCCACAAATGCCCCGTGTTAGACAGTTAGATCCTCTACTAAACGCCGCCCTTAAGACGCGACAACATCCTCACATGAAACTGTGGATTATGATGACCGTGTATTCTCCATGCGCCTCGCGCTTTGAGCAGTCTCCCCTAGCTCCCGGCAGAAAACTGAGGAAGCGTGCGTAGCTCTGCTGGCCAAAGACCCCCTCATGCTCCCACCGCAAGCCGGGAAAATGCCTCGCCTAAATCATGACTCTAGAAGCCCCCTTCTTTCCCGGCAGCATCCTCCACACAACAACGCTCCCGTCCCCCGCGACACGAGTATGTCGCGGCAAACGTCTCCTTGACCGATATACCTCGCCGGTCTACACCCGCCCAACCCCGGGCAGCTGCCCACTAAGCAGGGGGACGCCTCGGATAATCATCCGCGCCTCGACCAAACCCCGGTTGGAATAGCAACGGTGGGACGTCTACTACTGACTCAACCGTTCTTTGCTTGTGGTGTGGGTAAAGGACGAGAGGGGGACTAGCATGCCATTCCCATGGCAAGGCGATCGGAGTTAGCGATAGAACTAACTATCGACACTTTTCTTTGTCCGCGGTGAAAGGGGATTTCATGATGAGCAGTATGTAAGGCATTGTCTATCATGCAATGGCTATGCCAGAAGTTGATTGCACTCCCATGTGCGGATAAACTGACTCATACTCGATAAATACTCGATAAATACTCGATACTGGGTTCTCAGCATGCCTACAATGTTGCAGTAGTATTCGCCCGTGGATGCGGAGACCGCCGAGAGAACAACGCCACTAATAATGGTATGTCGTGCGCGCTTGGGTGTCTTGCCACGTGCCCGAAAAGACAGCCAAGGAGCACGGGCAGGAGCCCTATTGGGCTTGGATGGCGGCTGACTTGTAGTGTAAGCACCCTGGAGCGCGGGTCGCTGGCCTTTAAAGCTTGCGCATAATCGGGCGTGAAACATGGGGGGGTCTTTCAAAGTAAGCAAACGCAGGGTGCAATTTTCCATATGCACGGCGACGACGGCTTCAGCCTAATACCCTTCACGCCCACCTCGGCATGTCAAGTCATCCCCACCCCTTCACAGTCCCCCCTCTGCCATGAACTCCTCCATCTCGAACCCACCACCCCTTGCTTGACATGCTATCCACTCCCACTGCCGCCCAGCTCAGGGTCCCGACACATGACGATGTGACCGCGTGACCGGTACGAACGTGGCCATGACCACGACCTCACTCGCCTACATGACGTTCAATGAGCCCCATGCTTTCAAGTCCACGACTGAATTAGTACGACCCCCTCTCGCCCCACTGCACTTACAACATTCGACAACGGCTTCACCCCCACCACTTCCCCCATTCTTCCCACCGCCGTACCCTCTCAATGGACACACCCCATCATTACCTCCAACCAAGAACCCATCAACCTATACCTTGACATGCTCCACTGTTAGAGTTGGGAACGGACATTTTCACGGAAGTCGTGCCGGCCCCACAAGGGGGCCGGCTGTGGTGACTAGGGAAGCGTGAGGAGAGAGATGGCGGCCGGCGAAGGCACCGGCAGGGCCGGCCGACCGCCACTAATAGGGAATAGAGTACCGCTAATAGCACAACACTAAGTACTAGGATGACAAATAGCTACCTTGTACGTAAACACTAGGCAACGGGATGCTAGTGCTAACATCCACACAGGCAAACTCACAAAATACACACACCCTACCCTTCTAGACACAACTATTCTCTGCACCCCAACGGCCACGTGTTCACTATTTCTTCGGGCCCATGCATCCGACACCTCAACTATCTCTTCCGCCCCAACCTCACCCACCGTACATTCAAAGAAAAGGTCTACCGCCTCTTCACCCGCCTCGGCACGCGTTCGGAAATACACTCACCCACCCAAGTAACCACCACACGCAGCCGTTGGGGAACTACGGAGGACCTCCTCTCCGCCCTCCGGAACACATTCCACACACAAAGCGAACTCTAATCTGGCCCCTTCAATAAATCTTGACACTCCAACACGTACCACTCACAATATCTAGAGGACGTCGTCTTCTCCTCGAGCGGTAGTAACCCCCCTCACACCTAGCGAGGGACCAACATCGCAAATCCGGAATACGACCACGAATGTATGCGCCCCGCCATGGAGCACGCAATCACAAGTGCCCACTGCACCTCCTCTCACTCCACCAGCGCTTACATTCTCATCCTCCCCCGCTGGGAACACACACCGTATCAACACTCCAAATACATCAACTTATCGTACACACGTCACCTCTACGGTCTCCTTGACTGCGCAAACACTTTCCTCCCCCTCGACCAACACATCGACACTCCCACCTCCACGCTCTTCACTGGATGGTAGACATCTACCTCGTCGCTTACCACCTCGCCTTGTCTTACCTACCCTTCCGCACGACCATGGCCGCCCTCTATAACACTCTCGAATCCATACACGGCACACACTTCCCATACCCACCCTCAACCCACCACCGCCATTCCTCTTCACCACGTACACACCCCACCCTACATGCATCTACTACCTTTCCCCTAACCCCACGTCCCCACCCACCTCATCACTTACCCTCCTCCATAACATACAACACTAACCTACTCCGCCGCGCCCGGAACTCTCGCTGGGAATTGGCAGGATTTCGTCTACCTGGACGGCTCCCACAGAGAGGCTCCTCCCCACTTAGAGCTGCCGCAACCCACCATGTCACGGACACTCACGTCAAAATCATTGTGACTTCCACTCCTACCTTCCACACCATTGACCGTGCAGAGCTCGCGGGCATCGACATCGGCTTCCAACTCGGTCACACCCACCTCCTTACCGAAAGCGAATGTACGCTGCGCCTTATCTCATGATACATGCGCTGCCTTACTGCTTACTGACACCACATCCACCGAGAAACCTTTGAATCAATAACACACACCCTACAAACCCGCTGCACAACCGTTATGCAAACTCACCTCGGCAAAATCAAAGCGCAGATTCACCCTCTCGGTAACGACCGCGCCCAAGCGCTACCCAACAAGTAGCAAATGGACACCCAGTCGACACGACTTACTCCACGGGCTCATGCGTATCTGTCGGTACCTAGACATGACCGTACACACTCATCCCTCAGCCACAAGGTGAACCCACACCCTACATATACGGGAACCTCAAAATATACGGACACAAATACAACGACAAACACACTCTGACACCCCTTCGCGTGCCTCCACACAGGGCGACCTCCATGCCCGCGCTACCTCGGAGGGGGCGGATTTCTCGTTCCACAAAAGCCACACCTCCCTCACCAATATCCAATTCGCACACAAGCAGGAATTCATGTGGGGGGTGCACAACACTCGCCTCCTCTCGCATAAGCCCACCATTTGCTGCCCCACTTGTGGACAATTCACCATCAACGGACACATGATAGGCAATTAATAATGTCGCGGCAAAAACAAGACCGGAGCAACAATACCATCGAATTGCTCTTTCACCTCCTCAAATGCCACAATGGCGGACGGTGGGATACCATCACCGCCGATTTCGGTAACAAATCAATAAAATCCTTCGCCTCCCCCCCTCACATCCATACCCCTTGACTACCACCCTCCTCACCGTGCTCACATGCCTACCCGTTGAGACGCTGCCCACGAAGGACTACCCCCCGACCCTCTCACAGCATGCCATGTTGTCATCTTTGGCGATCTATTGCCTCCCTCGCTCAGACCCACCGTCCGCAAACCATACTTCGTCCGCCTTCTCGAACCAAGATTCTTCGGGCACTCGAACGCCCGTCACCGATACTCCTCGATTAAAAAGATTAACATAAGAGAATGGAAGTACTGCACATACAATAAGGTCTCTCACACCGCGCAACTCATCAGCGATGCATACATCCCTCTTGCCAACGCCCTCCGCAGCCTCTGACACGGTACAAATATTGACATCCTCCCTATCGTCATAAGCCGCACATGCATCACTCACACTTTCACCATCACCATCTTCACCTCCCTCCTCAAACTCCCCACAGACCCTCTTGATAAATTCATCTATAAAACTCGCCTCGACATCACCCGCATCCTCTCGCAACTCCATTTGCACACTGTTCAATGGCTACACCACTTCCTTTTCATCTACCGCCTCAAATCCCACGTGACATCACGCCATTCCTCATCGTTCCTTACCCGCGCCTAACCCCCCACTGCCGCCACGCATGACAAACTCCCCGGGGGGGGGGGGGGGGGGGGGGGGGGAGTAAAAACCCCCACCACACTTTGTAGAGGGGAAGCGAGTAAATGTTGTTTAATTGGGTGGTTCACGCAGCGACAGCTTCGCTCCTTTTAACTGTCAACTGCGCTAAACTTCACTTAACAGCTTACAAATCTCCACCTGTTTTTGTGAGACACTGCCGAATCTGCTAGCCGCTAATTATATGCGCGTCATATATCGTATTCTACCTAAATTCTTTTCTTGCAAGAAAAGGCAGTGGAGACAACCAAGCAAAAACAAGAAACGAGGAAAAAACGAACCCCGAAGGACAAGAAGGCATGCATATCGGATTCTCATCCCCTACATTCTGGAGATGTTGTTGAGAACCTACGGCGTGACAATGCGCGTTGCATTTGGACACTTATCGCTACCCAACCTCCCTCCGTTCACTACCTGTACCGGTACCGGTATGATCATACACACGCACACACCCATGCACATAAATAAGCAACAGCCTCCCCGAATTGGATCCCCGCATCGCGAAGGGGAGAATGGATGAGGGCTTCGGTAGCGATAGCGCGCCGGTTGGATGGCGCGAGATTGTAGGCAAAAGTTAGGGCTTAGTAAAACACTGAGTGCTCGAAGAT
The DNA here is from genome assembly GCA_026401115.1 of Tetraselmis chui. Taxonomy (NCBI): domain Eukaryota; kingdom Viridiplantae; phylum Chlorophyta; class Chlorodendrophyceae; order Chlorodendrales; family Chlorodendraceae; genus Tetraselmis; species Tetraselmis chui. The sequence goes on along the minus strand of JAPMLY010000178.1, from coordinate 71,358 downwards.
GTATTGGGAAGTCGACTAACGTCGCCGTGTGTGTTGTTGCCCATTGTCTTCGCATAGTTCTTGCTACCAATGAGACTCGACAATTTGAATGAAGGTTAAGACGTGTGGATGAGTAGCCGATACTGTGTGGGGGGGGGGGGGCAAAGGTGTATATCATACTAGTGATGCGTGACAACATGGCTAGTATTGCCTGTCAAAAACAAGGCCGATGAAGAACGGATATTGTAACATTAATAAGCTCACCTTTCCTCGACTTGATATTGTCTTGAAGTACCAATACCCCATTATGTACCTCAAAACAACGACCCAACATCCCCGCCCTTCCCCTTCTTGACCTTCACCAAGCAGTTTTGAAAGCTTGTTGTGACGTTGTTGTCTCCAACCTCTAATTTAGTTCCTCCGGATCCGACTCACAGAACCATTTTCCGGCCCGCTTACTTCCAACTACCCGCGGGGCACCTCGACATCCCAACGCCATGTATTTTTCTCTCACATCCCTCGCGCAAGCAACAAAATTCCTCTCGAACGGGGGGTGGTTGCTCTCCACGCCAATTCCTAGGTTGCCGACCACGCACTTGCCTAGAAGTACAAGCAATTGTAATTGTAATTGTATTACAACAAGATCGGCAAACTGGACCGGTTGCTGTCTAACGGCCATCAATACTCTACCATCTAAGACATTTAGGAGAACGATTGGGCCGGGTACTCTTCGACCAAGTACACCTATCGACACACCTATTTGCAATGTGTGACAAGACGTTCCTCGGAGGTTAAAAACTGCAAGCAACCGCAGTAATTGCCACAGTCCCCCCGCCTGAGAAGTAACAACAAAAATAATGCTGTGTCAAGATAAACATATATAAAATAAAATACATTTGTCAAGAATGCATAATGAAAGTTGCTGCTCGACCTTCACGATGCACGGCTTGCTCCCACTGAACCGGGGTGCCGACCGGCCTAGGCCGATTGGGGCTCGAGAGGGTCGACGGGCCAGCCTAATCTACCTCCCCCGTGACTTCGGTCCTGCCGGAGAAAGGAGGGGAAAGGCTAGCGAAAAATACCTCCTCACGCGATCGCTAGTCGATCCCGACGTCGCATCCGCTCCGACGTCGTAGCCGCTCCTCCCGTCGCGACTTTCCTCCTAGTCGAGGCCCCCCGTCACCTTGAGGGTAGGTGGGGGGGATCGAGACAGTCCGAGAGAAAAGCTAGCGCTCATGCCGCCGCGCTGAAAATGCTTCCCGGCTATTTCCCCGGCTTTTTCTATTCTGGTACCCGGGTACCTGTCTGGAAGATCAGCCATCTGCCGTACCCTCCACCCACCGTTTGCGCGTCCATCGAGCACCCTTGTTTCGAGTTCGAGCCTCCGCGCTTACCCGGGCTCGGACTCTCTAATGTTAGATGGCACAAACCACAACCTCTCCCTCACCGCACAAACGATCCGCGATAAATACACCCCCTCGCCGATGGCATTCGACAAAATTGGCCACGTACCGAAGTCGACAACCTTTCCATAGTCCTGAGCCGCACAAGCACACCTCACACATCCACCATTACCAGCCTCACCTTCCTTCTCACCCACCGCAATGACCCTCATGACAAACCCATCTCACAAACATTTCTCGACGCAACACGCATCCTTGCACAACTCCACTTGCACACGGTCCAATGGCTAATCTCCTTCTCATCTACCGCGCCAAGTCTCGCACGACCACACGACGCATCTCCACTTACCGCACCCACACTCGGCCTAGAATGACGTCCACAACCACCACGCACGAAACACTCCCCGGGAGGGGGGGTTAAAAATCACAATCCCTTTGGAGAGGTAGGATTTAGGCGGTTCACAATCTAGTAGCCCTAACTTAAGTTTCATGCATAGCATAGTTGGGAGGGCCAAGCGACACCATCCGGTTTCACCCATAACAAGTTTTAAACAATTTCAATGAATGTTAGGTTTGCATAGCGATAGTGGGTAGCGGTGGTGTATTGCACGGTCGCAATGGCCGGATCCAAAAAGGCCGCAGGGGTGCGGAAATTGTTCAAACCCTCCGTACCGGGTTTCCGGCGGGGGCTCATCCTTAGCAACACCCCGCCGCCAAACCTCGCCGCTCCTCCTGTAACGAATGTCCTCCGCGCTGAAATTGAAATTGAAATTGTTTACAACATGTACCGTATGCGCCGGTTTACATCAAATACCGTATGCGCCGGTTGTTGTCTCTGAGCCCTCCCAACTATGCCATACAGGAAATTTACAAGTCAAGGCTTGACCGCTAACCACATATATCCCACCGATCCAAGGGTGCTCGGGGGTTTTACTCCCCCCCGGGGGAGTGTGCGGTGCGGGGCGATGGCGGCGTGTAGTTAGGAGCGTGCGAAGGTGCATTGTGTGGAGGCGCGGCGAGAGGTCGTGCGGGATTTGATGCGGTATACAAGTAGGAGATGATGTAACCATTGGACAGTGTGCGTGTGGAGTTGTGTAAGGATGCGAGACGTGTCGAGTCGTGCTTTGGATATGAGTTTGTCCGGAGGGTCTGTGCGGAGTGTGAGTAAAGAGGTGAGACTTGTGATGGTGGATGAGTGATGGTGTTCCCGTGCGGCTCATGACGATCACGGCTCATGTGGCTGTTGCTAGTGAATTGGCCACACATGGGGCAGCGCAGAGTGGGGTTGTGTGTGAGGAGGCGGGTTTTGTGGACTCCCCAAATAAATTCTTGCTTGTGGGTGAACTGGATGTTGGTGAGTGTTGTGAGCTTTTTGTGGAAGGTGAAGTCGGCGCCGTCTTTCGCGGCGCGCGAGAAGGGCACCGTGTTTGGATGTTTGTGAGAGGGGTGTGTCTGTGTGTCTGGTGCTATGAGCGTGAGCGTCAGTTTTGAGGTTTGTGTATTTTTAGGGTGTGGGTTCCCCTAGGGTTTGTGGAATGAGGGTGTATGGCCATGTCCAGTGGCCTATCGACACGTATGAACATGTGGTATATGTTGTGTCGGGTGGTTGGCCGTGTGCAACTTGGGTAGCTAGTGCATCTGCGAGGTCGTTTCCTAGTGAGTGGTTGTGTGCTTTAATTTTGCCCAGGTGTGTGCGGATGCCTGCGTTGCAGCGGGTTTTGAGGGTGTGTGTGATGGAAAGGAGTGTGTCGCGGTGGATGTTGTGTCTCTAAGCGGATGGGCGGTTTAAGTAGCCTTGTATGAGGCGGAGGGAGCACGCACTGTATGCAAGGAGGTGTGTGTGGCCTAGTTGGAGGCCTATGTCTATGCATGCAAGTTATGCGCGATTTATGGTGTGAGAGGGAGGGGTAGAGGTCACCAGAAATTTGATGCGGGTGTCCGAGGCGGGGTGGGTGGCGGCTGCTCCTAGGGAGGAGGAGCCTCCCTTTTTTGAGCCGTATGTGTAAACAAAGTCTTGCCAATTCCAAGCAAGAATTCCTCTGGTGGGGGAGCAAATTAGTTTCATGCGTTCCTGGAGGGGGTAGGTAAGGGGGTGTAAGGGTTGGGGGAGAGATGGTAGATGCCTACTTAGTGTGGTGAGTAGGTGTCTATGAGGTGGGGAGGAGGGATGGTGATGGTGGGGTTGGGGAGGTGTGTGTCGTAGATGGACTCGGGTGTGTTGTGGAGTGCGGTCATAGTTGTGTGTGAGGGTAGGGTGGAGAGGGCTAGGGGGTTGGTGACGAGGTAGATGTCGACCATCCAGCGTGTGCCGAGTGGGGTAGGGGTGGGGTGGCATGTGTGTTGGTTGGGGGGTAGGAAGGTGTTTGCGTTATTGGGAGGGGTGTAGAGGTGGTGGGTGTATGGGGATTTGATGTATTTGGAGTGGCGGTATGGTGTGTGTTCCCATCGAGGGAGTATGATGAGGGTTGCGCTGGGTGTGTGGGAGGTTGTGAGGTGGGCGCTGGTGATTGCGTGTTCCATGGCGCGGCGCATGCATTCGTGGTTGTATTCCGGGTTGGCGATGTTTGTGCCTTGCAATGTGTGTGGGGCGTTGCTGCCGCTGGATGAGAAGACTATGTCTTCGGGGTAAAGTGAGTGGTATCTGTGGGAGTGGAGTAATTTGTTGAGGGGGTCAGAGTTGAGTTCTGGCTGGATGTGGAATGTGTGACGGAGTGCGGTGAATAGGTCCTCTCTAGTGGCCCATATGTTACGGGTGGTGGTGGCGGGTGTGGGTGAGTGGATTTCTGAACGGGAGCCTAGTCGAGTGAGGAGGTGGTAGACCTCCTCTTCGAACGTGTGCTGCGAGAGATCGGGGCGGAAGAGTCGATATAAGTGGCGGACGCGGGGGCCGTTGAGGGCGGTAGGGCCGGAGTTAAATGCAGTGAGGGCGGTAGGGCCGGAGGGGGTGTCACTGATGGTGTCGTGCATTTGTAGGCACGGTGCCCACTAGACCTCGTGGAGTCGAGTGAGGTCGTGATGTTGGCCGCGAGCGCACCTGTCGCATTGCCATGTAGCGGGTTCCTGAGCGAGGCGACATTGGGAATGTGCGGCAAAGTGCGGGCATGTGCATCATGTGGAGGTGGGGTCTGTGTGTAGTGAGTCGTGACGGATGGAGCAGGTGGTGGGGGAGGGGGTGGGGAGCCATACCGAGGTGGGGGTGGAGGAGATGAGGCGGAACCCGTCGTCGAGTTGGTGTTGGATGTCCCATTCCGTGAGGTGTTCCGGGGCCCATTCTACCATGTATTGTGTTTGGCAGTATCTTTGCGTTTGGAGATGATGCGCGTTTCGTGGCAGGGGGGGAAGAGGTGGTTTGAGGGGGTGAGGTATTTTGTGTCTATGTGTGTGGTGGGTGCCGTGGTGGGGGGAGGTTTTGTTGTGGGAGGTGTGGATGCTAGATGAGAGGGTGGGGGGGTAGCGGGGGAGGTGTGGAGAGAGGAGAGGAGTCCAAGAGGAGTGGATAATGGTGGGGGGGGATGCTTGTTCGGGGGTGAGGTGTGTGGTGGGTAAGCGGTTGTGGATAGTATCCAGAGGTTCAGTGAGGATTGCTGCGAGGAGACGAAAGGGTTTGAAAGTGGGGTGGTGGACCCCGTGAGTGTGGAGATGGATTTGCAGGATTTGAGGATGAATGAGGATGAGGTGGCTCGGAGGAGGACTTGTGGCCACGTGGTGTCCTCCGCGCTGTTGTTGTCGTGCTGCCCCCTTTCGGCCGGCTCGACGTCACCATACTAGTCGATGTCGAGCGAGCGTGTTGCGAGACATGGTTTGGTGTGATAATCAAGTTGCTACACAGCAATGTTGGTCAAGTAGCATCGTGATAGTACGGCTGTGACTCAGCACTATAAGATGATAAGCCAATCAACAATAGAGAGGATTAGGTTGCTGAGTTGCTGAGCGTTAGATATCATCTAAAGGCTCAGAATATATGTTGGCGTGTGCTCACCACAAGGTGAGTGCGTGTCCTGTGATAGGCAAGTGCTAGGCACTTGCTGAGGGTGAGATGACATGCAGTGTCACTCACCGAGTGTAAGCATTCCTTATTGCCCCCTCAACTTTGACAGGTTATGGGCCCTCTAGCTGCTAGTTGTTGGAGTCATTTGTCTTGACTGGAACCTAGAGCTTGCTTCTCGAAGAGTGGTAGACCTTTGTGGTGTCGCACGATACGTGAGGTGCGGCTGGCTCACAAAGTGGCTGGCTCTTGCTTGTGTTTGTAGCTTTACTTCGATAGCCGGCTGGTAGCGACTTGTTTGTGTCGCTTGGAGCCAGCTTGAAACCCCGAACGCCGACTCGTGTGACGTGAAGATCGGCTCGCTTTTCTTTATTATAGCTTGGCGCTTTCTGGAATCTTATTCGCTTCCGGAGCTTGTCACCCGCCAGTTTCTTTTCTCGTGAAAGCCGATAGTGGTCCGGCTGAATTTTTGGAAAGGCATCTTACCACAAGTGTACTAGCACTCATGTACGACGTCACTTGACCGACCTTCTGAGACTCGTTTCTGATTGCCTTGGCTGTATAGACTCCGGGAGTACAATTGCGTCTTCGGTCAGCCCTTTGTCGTCTCCTTTTCTGAGCCGTGTTGCCCGCCTCTTCACCGGTACTTGGTGCTTTTCTTGTTGGCATTATTCCTGATTTTCTGGAACTCTTGCGAGCGCATCCGACGTACCTGATATGGACTCCGTGAAACTACCCAAGTTCAGTGGGGAGAGACGAGATTTTGACGTGTGGAAGAAATGTTTTCGTGCATTTGGCTTGATGCAAAAGTGGGCTCCGGCTTTGTCGTCGGATGGTGCCGCTTCCTCTCAACAACAAGTCGACATGTACTCCACATTGATTCTTGCGCTGCCGGAGGACGACCTTTCCATTATCGAGAATAATGTTAGCGAGGATGACAAGACCTGCGGCCACAATGCGTGGACTGCGTTAGTCAATCATTATGAGGACGATGGTATTTACCGGTGTACGGAACTATTGCAAGACTTGGAGACGCCGCAAGCGGACGGCGAGAGCGGCATTCAATATCTGAACCGGTTAGTTCGACTGCAACGACAGCTTGCCCGAGTTGGGGACGTCGTCCACGACCGGCGTATCATCATGTACTTGGTGAAGGGTTTGCGCAGCGAATACCACTCCATCACCGACACGTGGGACGTACACGACCTCAGCATGGATGCCATCAAGCGTGATCTTCGTCAAAAGGGCATGCGCATCGAGAGTCGTGCGCAATCACATTCAACGGAGCCCCCAACGCCTACGGCTTTTGCAGCGTCTCATGATGACTCAACGACTGAACCTTTGAAGCGGCAAGTCTCCGAGCTCTAAGACCAACTGAAATCTCTTCAAGGAGCTGCGACTACTCGTCGTACCTCATATGGCAGAGGCGGAGCGAGAATTTTTCGTGGTGTTTGCTATGGCTGTGGTAAGAAGGGTCATCGCAGGTCCGAGTGCCCCGTCAACAACACCGGAGGTAACTCTGCGCAAATGGACTCCCCGGTTGCTTTTCCGGCGGTCATGGACGTGACAGCCACCCCTGCGAGGCCATTCTCCGAGGCTCAACACATGTTCGAGCGCGATGGGGAAACGTGGATGTGGTTGGCCGACAGCGGCGCCAGCCATCACATGACTAGTGTGCGCCGTGACTTCTGTGAGTATCGAGCGCTCACCGACCGGCTTCGGGTGAAGGGTATCAGCGCCCGCGCTGTTGGAGTGGGCTCGGTCCGAATCATTGTGAAGGCTGAAGATGGAGAGGAGATTCCTGCCACGCTAAAGAATGTGCTCCACGTTCCTGAGCTATCCCGGCGTGCGTCGTGGTCTTACCATCGACTTTTCAGCCTCACCCAAGCTCGGCGACAAGGTCATTCTGTGGTGTTAGCTGATCCCGTGGACCACCTTCGTCTTCATGCCGGTCATGGTGGTGGCGTGGTGGTTCCGTGGAGCGCGCGCATTTACTGGTGTGGTTGCCGGCGCGGGTTGCTTCATTGAATCCTACCGCTTCTGTCGCCACTGCGCCATCGGAAAAACGGTTGTGGCATTCCCGACTCGGTCACCTTGGCGAGTCACAATTGGACGGGCTCTTGGCCACTCAGGTGGAGGGTGTGGCGTTTTCTGCGTCGGAGAAGTTGGGCTTCTGTGAGACGTGTGCTGTGTGTAAGTCGCACGTCCGCCGTATCTCTCGTGAGCCGGCTGACCGGAACGTTGGTGTCTTTGAGGTCCTCGGTTTAGACTTCTGCGGTCCTATGAGTGTTCCATCCTTGGGAGGACGGCGGTACAGCTTGTGTGCGGTTGATTTCCGGAGCCGTTTCATGCTGCATGATGCGGTCCGCTCCAAGGATGAGGCTCCCGCCTCGTTCCGTCGCATGTTGACTCCCATCCGTTCTCTGGGGCACACGGTTCGTCGTCTTCGGGTAGACACTGACACGGTGTTCTTAGGTGCTGCCTTCCGAAACCTCTTGGATGAGTTCAACATCGCTGTGGAGATCACTGCCCCTTACGCGCATTGGCAACATGGCCGTATTGAGCGGCAGTGGGGGACGGTGGTCCCGATGGCGCAGTCAATGATCCGGCAAGCCGCGCTGCCTAAATCGTATTGGGCTTTAGCGATGGCCGCTGCGGTGCATGTCCGCAATCGTGTGCATAGTAGCGGAGCCGGCGGTGTACCTTTCACCTTGGCGACCGGTAGACGAGCTGATTTGAGCTCCATGCGGGTCTTCGGCTGTCCGGCCTATGTCCACGTTGACAAGTCTCAACGCCGCAAACTTGACGATCGCGCGTGGAAGGGTGTCTTTGTGGGCTATGCTTCCGAATCACCTGCGTGGTTGGTGTACAATCCTGCTACTCGTCGGGTGGTGAGCAGCCGCAACGTGGTGTTCGATGAGGCTGCAGTCCTCTCCATGGGGGAGAGCAATGCGGAGCAACGCAATGATGATGAAGAGGACAACACCCCGCGCACCATGTGTAGCGAAGAACCGGATATACCTTCGGGGGAGTCGCCGCTACGGGAGTCGCGGCAGCATTCCGGGTCGACGGAAGAGGAACGGGACATGCATTCGGGGGAGACTCCACGTGCAAGGTATAATCTTCGATCCACTGCTGCACCACAGCAATGCGTACCCAGTCCAAGGTATAATCTCCGTTCAGCGGGCGCTTCAGGAGATGGATGGACTGCGGGAAGTGCCGCAGCTATTAAGTCAGCCAACAGCCCGACCGTTCAAGAGCCGGTGTCATACAAGCAAGCGCTGAGGAGTCCCCAATCGAGGGAGTGGGAGGCAGCTATCAAGAGCGAGTACAACTCACTTGTATCTCGGAAAACCTGGACATTGGTCCCTTGTCCTGCCGGTCGCAAACTCGTAGATTCCAAGTGGGTGTTCAAGCTGAAGCGCGATGCCAATGGACAGATTGCAAGGTACAAAGCAAGACTTGTGGCTCGCGGGTTTACTCAGGAGAAGGGTGTGGACTACCACGAGACCTTCGCTCCCACAGTGAGGGTGATTTCTATTCGAACGTTGCTCGCGCTTGCTGCTTATAATGATTGGGAGGTGGAGCAGCTTGATGTGGTGACGGCATTTTTGGAGGCCGATATCGAGGAGGAAATCTACATGAGGCAGCCGGAAGGATTCCGTCACTTCGACATTAATGGAGAGGAGCGAGTGTGCTTGTTGAAGAAATCATTGTATGGCCTCAAGCAAGCTCCAAGGAACTGGAATAAGACCATCACAGCATGGCTAGAGGAGTATGGCTTTACCCAATCCAAGGTGGATCCCGGCATTTACGTCCTCATCAAGGAGGGTGAGCTTTATGTCTTGGCGTTGTACGTGGACGACAGCATCATCGTCGGACCAGCGGGTAGCTTCATCGTTGGGTTCAAGTCGGCTTTCGGCGAAAGGTTCAACGTGCAAGACCTCGGTCCAGTGTTTTGGTTGCTTGGCATGACTGTCGAGCGTGATCGTGGCAGCCGCACCATCAGGATTGGACAACAACAATACGTCTTAGATATGTTGGAGCGCTTCAACATGATGGGCTGCAAGCCAGTGGGCTCACCTATGGCAGTCGATGCTTTGAGCAATTGTGTGGAGACGTCGACATCAAGGTTGCCTCCCGGTCTAGTGCCGTACCAAAGCTTGATCGGCAGCTTGCTGTACGCTTCCGTAAGCACACGGCCCGACATCACCATGGCTGTTAGCCACCTTAGTAGGTATATGTCCGACCCCTCTCAGTCACATTGGGAGCAAGCCAAGAGGGTGCTTCGCTACCTCAAGGGGACCGCAGAGTCGGTGTTGATGTACGGTGGCGCACCCTCATCAAAGCTGGTAGGATGGTCAGATTCTGACTACGCTAGTGATATTGGCGAGCGGCGCTCTCGCACGGGGTATTTGTTCATGCTCAACGGTGCAGCGGTGAGTTGGAAAAGCCAGCGGCAACAAACTGTGGCGTTGTCGACAGCGGAGGCAGAGTATATGGCGCTGACTGCTGCCACTCAGGAGGCGATGTTTTTAAAGCAACTACTCCACGAGTTTCACCAAGACTACGGGTCTCCCATCACAATTTACGAGGACAATCAGAGTTGTATTGCACTCAGCAAGAATAGCATGACGACCGGACGCAGCAAGCACATGGACGTGAGGTACCACTTCTGTCGGGAAAAGGTGGAGAGCGGAGACATCGAGGTGCAATATTGTGCGACGGAGAACATGCTTGCTGATGTGCTTACCAAGCCATTAGTGAGTGCAAGGCATAGCAAGTTGTGCAATGCCATCATGGGATTGCCTGCGTAGCAAGGGGGAGTGTTGCGAGACATGGTTTTGTGTGATAATCAAGTTGCTACACAGCAATGTTGGTCAAGTAGCATCGTGATAGTACGGCTGTGACTCAGCACTATAAGATGATAAGCCAATCAACAATAGAGAGGATTAGGTTGCTGATGGTGGCAAGTTGTTGAGCGTTAGATATCATCTAAAGGCTCAGAATATATGTTGGCGTGTGCTCACCACAAGGTGAGTGCGTGTCCTGTGATAGGCAAGTGCTAGGCACTTGCTAAGGGTGAGATGACATGCAGTGTCACTCACCGAGTGTAAGCATTCCTTATTGCCCCCTCAACTTTGACAGAGCGTCATACCCCAACGCTGCTTCCCGGCTTTCCGCCGCCGGTCCCAACACCCGCGTCCCACCGCCGCCCCGTCCGTGCCCTCCTCGCCACCACGCACTTGTGGAGATACGCATGCCCTACCCCTGATGGGACGGTATTTTAGTAGTACCTAGTCTTGAGAAAACATCTTGGACGGCCCGAGCGTGAGATCTTGGCGCCGGTAGAATACAGAAATTATTTTTTGAAAAGCCCTCCGTACATGGCTTCCCCGATACCTGCGAGTCGCGCGGATCGCACTGTCGGCCCTCTTAGCCTCCTACCGTGCCAAGCTTGGCACGGCTACAGGGTTTCCAACGCCCACCACGGGGAGGTGAGGGGCTGCCGACGGGCCTACGAGCGCAAACCCCTCCGGGGCGGCCGCCGCCGTGCCGCTAGCGGGCATCGAAGTACAATCAACATTATCCCCATACATCATCGGCCGGGTCGTATTTTTTTGGGCCGCCCGACGCACCTCCCCGTCCACACGCCCGCCACCTTTCCCCTTGCCGTCTTTCACTAGTAGTCTTTCTAAACTTGCGCCCCTAGTCATGTACCACTTACGTGGATGATAACTTTCTTACCGCACTCCGACCGATGTCTTTTTCACTTGCGAGGTTCGACGGGATCCTTCCGAAAATGCACTCGGCCAAGCCATCACCAAACTCGATTTTTACCGGGTGATCGATGCAACATTCCACCCCCCTTCCCTCCCCCAACTCTCCGCAATGGTCAGTTACTCATAGCGAATAAGCTCTTGCGCACGGTGTAAAATTTCCTTTCGTCGCCTCCCCCGGGCCGCGGCGAGCGCCTTCCAAAACCAAACGCTGGCAATTTAGAGAAGACCGGCGCGACGGGCGAGCATGGTGTACGCCGTGGAGAGGGATGTTGTCCTTCCGCGTTTGTCTCTATAATCGCGTGTGTTTGCACATAATCCTTAGTAGGGATAAAACAAAAATCGAGGTAGAGTAACTTTGATGCTGAATCAATTTTATAGTCATACATCCACGGGTTATTCCGTCGCAACAAATTAAGAATAATTAAACATCAAATCCACTATGGTCCCCACTTTGTAGAGGTAGGATTAGGTGGTTCACGGTCTTGCCCCGGCTTGTAAGTTCCTAGATGGCGGAGTTGGGAGGGCCCAAAGACAGCAACCGGCTTCGCCCGGTACATGTTGTAAACAATTTCAATATGGAAAATGGCACGGCAGCATGCCGACATGGGGCATGAAATGGGCGACCCCGTGAATAGAAGAAATCTAATGCGTTGATTATTGGACGGACTAGTGAAGCGATTGTGCGGTTACCACTTGTCGAGGGGTTGCAAGCTTAGCCCCGCGCGAATGTGGTGGACTTTGAACCCCTACAAATTTCGGTAGCGTGTAAGAATGCGGCATGGATAGCGTCGAAAGGAGGAATTGACTTGGGTAGCATGCTTCCATGTACAACTTAATTTGCTTCATTCCAACACCGCATGGCAAAGTTAAGGACTTTAAAGGCTCTCAAGTTGTTTAATTTTTCCCCATGTCCCACCCACGTAAAGCATCGTAACGGCACATTTCAGCACATCCGCATACTTCCAAGTTAGTGGACAACAAGCCAGTATCACAAAAACCGCATGTTAGTAGGTCTCCCATTTTTGGAGTATTTAGTATTCAACCGCCGAATAAGGGCATGCCCCCAACTCGTGGGCCGAGCCGCAAACCCTAATGAGTCGGATCGTAGCCGCGACTCGCCCCACTTGCCTCCCGTCCTACCCTTAACTGCATCGTCAACACAACGACCAAAAGTACAGATAAAACCTTAAAACTCTATATGCTAAACAGCCAACCTCCGCGAAAAGCCCTATTGCAATGGTAACAAACTTAGTGGGAAGAGTGTACTCGATGCGGGCCTGGTCCAAACTCTTCGCGTTAGTCCTAAATGATGGTGGACGACAGATAGCAGCCGGTCACGTTAGTAGCCGGTGAATGTCGTGTAACAAATTCCAAATTTACGCGCCCTCACTTTCTCGTGAATACCAACATAGTGAACAAAGCCCCCGTTACAAAGAGAAACTGAACAACGATGCTTTATCACATTCGAGCGTCCATGCTCGACACGTACTGTGGACAACCTATGAAGTATGGACAAGACAAGCTGTGGGCAGTGGTGCGTACGGTCCTCGTGACATTCAATTCTCAAAGTTTGAACTCTTTGGCTTACAATCTGACTTTGCTTTCGCTTTGTGCAACGGTCCTCTGTTCATTCATGCCTTGGAATCGGAAAGAACTTGAATTATCAGAACATTGGCTACCTCAAAGATTGAAACAATCGAAATGGACGGCTTTTCTTCCACTGCTACCCTTCACACAAGCTTGATAAGTCCCACCTAGCTGATGGACCTCCTAAATGACAGGTCCCAGGCCTCGTGCCGGGCCTTCATGACCAGTGCAATGAATATGTTACTCCTTGTCCTCCAAACCAGCCCCTTCCCCGTCCACCCTGAAACCATGAATTGCCTATTTTGGCTCCCACAGTCTTCGAAATGAAGCAAACAAACGCCGTTTTGGTCGACAATTCATATTTTCCGCGACGAGTGCATCTCCCGGAAAAACCCTTTCCACAGACACTCTAAAGATAGATAAGGCTTGTTCAAAAGCGATTCACAAGCGCAAGCGAATGTAGCTTGAAAGAGAGTAAACGGGGCAAAAGTAATAATGTGAAATTATGCAGTGCTGACGCTGTGGCATGCCTTCCTGTTCCTCGGGCTTAGGTTTTTTCTTCTTTTCTTCTGTATGCTTGGTGGCCTCCACTGCTTTTTCTTGTGACATTTTTTTTCCAAATAATGTACATGACAAAAGGCAAAGCAGCCGAATGTGGGCGTGGCTCGAAGGTGCTCATCCACTCCAAGTCACTACGTGGAGAAAAATGCAGACGGTATCCCTAATCACCACTCGCCCCGGGCCCTTTCATCAAGTTGCGCTGCTTGGCGCGCGCCTCGACGTATGCCGACTGGTCCGTCTTACGCATGTGATGCGTCTTATGTAGCTCGCCATTCTCGCGCATCCAATCCACCTGCGCCCGGGCCATCGCCAATCTGCAATGTCACTCGCAGTCCATGCCACAACGCCCACCTTTCCTACCCACTTCCGCAACAGAGCACATCCGTACAACAATCGCTATTTGTAAAAACACACAACGGCAGATCTTAAGTCTTCCATATGACCTTCACAACGGAAAGGATGCGGTCTGTGTTAAGTGGCCTAACGGAAATGCTTTTGATGCGAAAAGAGCGGCAAAGTGGGATGAGTGAGAGGGTGTAGGAGAGCTTGCAGCCGCACCTCTTCCTGATCCCAAACATAATCCTTTTTGGCCACGCTGATGGTCTTGAGGCCATCCCGAAGAAGGTAACCAGGGTTGGAGGCGGCGTACATGCTACTCGACATGCGCGTCAGCATCTTCTGCTCCGGATCCTGCATCAGCGTGTTGAAGAACTCTGGCATTCTAGTGCACTCTAGCTCAGACATTGTCTGTTTCTGGGTGAGTGGCGTCACGGGCTTGGGCAGCTTCCCCTCCTCTTCCATTTGCTTGAAGTGCTTCTTGTGAATGCTGTGCGTCGGCAATGAGCGCAGTCAGCCACCAGCACCGCAGACATAATGGCTAGTCGCATGGTCATGTTATACACGTTGGAGGTTCGCAGGCTTCGCTCGTCAAGCCCACCACAGCCCGTACCTGTGCTCTTTTCCGATTGTCTCGGTCAGTGCCTGCGTCCGGATGTTATCCATGTACATCACTCGCTCGACGCCCGACATTTTGGCTCAATTTGCTGCGCAAGAAACAGAACAGACCTGCACACCATTGTCGTCAGTACAGCAGCTCCATATTGCCGCCACAGCCCCTCGCATATTCCCAATACCACGGCCCTCTCCCATGATGCGCCACAGCCTCATCACACCACCCTGAGGCTAAACGAAGGCGAGTGCGTCGCGGCAGCACACTAGGTTTGGGGATGCGTTGATAGCAAGCGTCCCCTCGTCGGACTTCCAAGAGCGAGGATGATGCAGCGCACGCGCGTGTGTGTATGGCATTTGAGGTTAATTTGCTTTGCAAACGTACCGCATTGCTTTGGCGGGCGTCTAGATGCACTTCAGGTAGCCGACAACGCAGGGCAGTTTTGACAAGGATGATTTTTCGTGAAACAGCGGCCACGGTCTCACCTGGGTTACTAACAGAGGGTCGCAGCCCCTGCCACGCAAGTCGTTAGGGTGGCCGCGGGTTGGAGTGTGGATGGATAGTCGAGCCGCGACTCGGGCCGCGGAATAAATAGCACGTATTCCCAATAGGAACTACGGAATGTAGCACCGGATACTCCGTAGCAACCTCTGTGGGCGCTATAATCGCGGGAAAATCGGTGTATCGGAGAAGCAGTGCAACGCGCAGGGTTCTGGCGACGGTGGCACTATTCTTGAAGGCTTGCGCTTGGTTCTGACATGTCGGGCGCTTCTCATTGCATCTGTCGTAGCGCCGGTTGAGCCACTGCATATCGCGCGCCGGCGCGCGCGAGGTGTGCGGAGTTCCCCTCATTTACGCATGGGGGTGCTTACAAAATTACTGGAAAGGAAAGTCAATATAATATATGTTAAACCCCAACTGAAACCTGCAACAGTGTATACATCATACGTACAATATACATATCCCGTTTTGACTTCAGAATGGTATATACACTGTACGTTTGAAGATGATAAGTATATATGTTACACCCCAATTGTAACCCCCAACAGTGTGGCGATCGGCCTTCTGAGAGCTAACAACAGATACGAATATGTTTTTTTTTGCTTGGTGTTGCTGGCACTGCGGGTGGAAGTGCATGTGGAGGGAAAGATGAGAAGATGTTTGACTGTTTAGGGTTAAACAATAGATTGTAATCGAACAAAGAAATTGTTAAAAGGTTTTGTTGCCTCCCTAGCTTGCACATGTTCTCGCTTGGTCCTCGTACCATGTGCTAGGGCTTTCTAACCATTGTCAACAAACTAGCGACGCAGCTCGTCCAACATTGGGAAGCTCGTATTATCGTATAGCGCGTCGTCAAGCTAGTTAGATTTATTGTGTGTACATGTACGTACCGGGAGGCACTAGCAGTACATTGTGCATGAGTACCCTCGCTAAATTGCAAAAGCGACGTACCCACGATGTACGTCCTTCCGATGGAAAAGCACGAATCGGATTTAGTAACGAGTACATTTACAATGTCTTGCAATGTATTGTTGCACGATGGTACTCGTTACACTCGTACCCTCCTTCCCTTGACTGATCTTGAGGCCGCCGTGAGGAAGACCTCCGTGGTATAAGCTCGTTTCTGAAGCAATTGAGACTCCGGTGTGCGCGCTATATGAGCGTGCATGAAGTCGATGTACGTTTGAGTCTTTGTAAACTTATGCCATAGGGGGGTCTCCAAGAAATCTTGTAACGCAATTGTACGATGGACTTCGTTCAGCCGGTGCCACACATGTGGAATGTCGTCATCAATAAAGTGCGTCATGAAGAGCAAATATTTGCCTCGACGTCAAGGTAACGACCCGGTGCACACATAAGGGATGTGGGAGACGTCGAATTCCTCGTCGTCTCCTTCAACAACAGTCACCGGGACATGCGGTCGCAACAAAGTTGTAGAGCATGGTCGTAGAATGTGAACGTGAAACACCGGGTGTAAGCTTACACTCGCTGGCGGTTTCAATCTGTAAATGTGTTTCTCAATATGCTCCTCGATTGTAAAAGGTCCAAGCCGTCGATCACGCAGCTTCATGTTAGGTTGCCCACGTAAGAAGAGGTTCTTTGTAGCAATGGTCACCTTGTCTCCTCGAACGAAGTGCGGGGTTGTTGACGGTTCCGTACGAGCTTGCATCTCACCTTTGAGTGGTTGTAACACTGAGCGTACCAGGGCGTGTTCCTATTGTAACAATCTTAACCGCTCTAGCGCGTCTTGCGAAACCGGAATTGAAAGTCGCATGCTGAATAGTAGGTCAGGATGCTCCTCAAGAGAGAACCCAAAATTAGCCTCGAAGGGAGTGTGCTCAATTCCGAGCGCACAGGTGGCGTTGTACGCAAATTTCACTTGAGGCAACAAGTATGTCTAGTTTGATCCGTCGTAACAACAAAAACAACGTAGAAGTTGCAGAACCATATTGTTTACGCGTTTCGTCAGTCCATCCGTCTCCGGGTGTCGGTTGGAAGACATGTTGAGACGTATTCCGATACGTCTCTAAAGCGTCTCCCAGAAGCCGCTAAAGTATTTATTCGGGTCGAAATCACCGACGAGCACGCGAGGTAGTCCATGTAATCGGTAGACTGCATGTAAGAACAAATTAAGATTTTCCTTTGCTGTCACGCTTTTTGTACACGGCAGAAAATGGGTAATTCGAGTCAGATGGTCTACCACAATCACAACATTGTCAAAGCCATTGCTCATAGGAAAATGTGTTAAGTAGTCAAGACCAACTGTGTGCCACGGTCTAGGTGGTACAAGTAATGGGTATAGAGTCGTAGCCATCCATGGTTTAATCCTTGCTCGTCGACACACGACGCACCGTATACAAAACTCTTTCACATCTTGGCGAATTCGTTTCCACCAAAATCTGTCGAGCGCTTTAGCAAGAGTGCTAGTAACTCCTATGTGACCATTTGACGAATTGTTGTGCATCTGTGTGATCAATCTCAGTTGGAGCTCACAGCTCCGCTAGACACAAAGGCGATCGAGACGCCAAAAGTACCCGGCTTTGGCTTCAATCCGGCTGTCTTTCGTCCACTCACCCTCGCCCCCATAAACGAGTCTTCGGAACACCCGTCGTGAGTGAGATCGGCGAACCCATGGCTCAACCGCAACGCGTTAAGAATGAGTAAGTTTAGCTGCGCGTCTTTTAATAGCGGCTGGGATTTCCGTCGTAATTCTTCATCTGATGGAGCCTCGCCATCCCAAAACAATGGAACTGTGGCGTGAGGTACAAAGTATTGTCGCCGACTTGACGGACCAGCTTCGTTCATGGCTCCCTTGCGGTACGCAAGCGTCATCGAGCCCACAAACGGCTGCAAGTCCCGCGGGTAACGTGCTTGCCGCTTGTTCAACTTGTTGTTCGGTTGCCTTAGCGCAGATGTCGTAGTGTGTCGTGGTTTACTACGACAAGGAGTTTAGAGCACCCTTCAAGGTAGCACCTCCAATACTTGACCGCTTCGGACACGGCCAAAGATTCTAAATCGTACGCAAAATATGTGTTTCCACGCTCAGCTAAATTCATCTTATTACGCGCCCAGTAAGAGAAAGGTTGAAGCCGTCATCCTTGGTCTCTTTCAATAGGAATGTTGCAATCCCCACTGGCCAAGCATTTGTAGTTACGGTGAACGTCGCGTCCGAGTTGACCTCCGGAAGGATTTGGCATGGCGCGGAAATGAGCCGTAACTTGAGAATCTCGAAGGCTTCCAAATAGGCAGGCGTTAGCGTAACCTCTTGTGGCAAGGCCTTCCGCAATAAGGTTGAAATG
This sequence comes from Tetraselmis chui, assembly GCA_026401115.1. Classification (NCBI taxonomy): domain Eukaryota; kingdom Viridiplantae; phylum Chlorophyta; class Chlorodendrophyceae; order Chlorodendrales; family Chlorodendraceae; genus Tetraselmis; species Tetraselmis chui. The sequence continues at coordinate 53,311 of JAPMLY010000178.1, read as the reverse complement.
AGCCGTAACTTGAGAATCTCGAAGGCTTCCAAATAGGCAGGCGTTAGCGTAACCTCTTGTGGCAAGGCCTTCCGCAATGGTGCCGTAAGGTTGCTAAAATGATGGATGAATCTGGCGTAGAAGTTGCATAATTGCACAAAATTGAGAACCTCCTTCTGCGTCGTAGGCACGGGCTAGACTGTAACGGCCTCGTCTTTCTTTGTCGAAACTACAATTTTGCGAGGGGACACAGTGTAGCCCATGTACTTCATTTCTGGAAGACCGAAGAAACACTTCTTAAGGCATAAGTTCAAACCCTCCTCTTTAAAGCGTTGGAGAACAAGACGCACGTACTCCAAGTGTTCCTTCAACGTGCGAATTAACGCACAGACGTCGTCGAGGTAGACACTTATGAACTTGTGTAGAAAGTCGCGTAAGATGTCATTTATCATGCTCCGGGACGTAGCTAGCGCATTGCATAGTCCGAACGGCATGGCGACCCACTCCATTAAGCGATCATGTGTCTAAAACGCAGTCTTGTGGATGTTTTGATCACGCTCTCGAACTTGCCAGCAGCCAAACGCGAGGTCGAGATGAGTGTAAAAATTCGCGTCCACAAGTTCGTCGAGGGTGTCATCCACACGCGGAAGTGGGTAGGCGTCCTTACGCGTAACCTCGTTAAGACTGCGGCAGTCAATTCACAGTGGAAGCGAGCCATCAATTTTGCGCACAAAAAGAATTGGCGAGCCGAACTCACTGTGATTGGGTCGAATGAAGCCATCCTCCACTTCGCCTTTGAGATGTCGGTCAAGCTCAGCGCGCTCCGCAGGTGACATTTTCTTAAGACGCTAACGTTTCATCGGGCCAGTTGTGTCGGTGGGATGACCCCACTGTCGACTTGCGAGCGGCGAATCCACTAGTCGCAGTAACTCCGGGAAGTCATTGTAGAGCAACGGCCGGAACTTTTCACGTTGTTCTTCAGTAAATTCCTCTCCAATGTGAAATTCCGCTGGCTGATCCAGTGCTGGCGATGAGTCAATCACGTAAACTTCAGCGTCACTTCCTCCGCTGCGGCGTGTCTTGCGCATGAGTTTCTGAATCCTGCCAGAGGACATTAGGAGACACTCGGGACGTTGCTCCTCAAGTTGGGTCTCCATCGTTGTACCGTCCATCCATGTAAAAAGACGCGTCGTGCCGAACTGTAAGGAGGCATTTTCGTCATCAAGCCTTGGTAAACCGAGTACCATATCAGCAGCGCGTAAATCACGTAAGACGTCAAAAGTCCGTTGAAACTCGTGGCGAGCTAGTTTGAAGGTGATGTCACAAACCGTTGAAGACGTCAAGCGTTGACCATTGGCGAGTCGAACTCGCGTCTTGGTATGAGACTTACGAGTTGACAAAGAAAAGCGTATCACAAAATCCTCGGAAACGAAGTAAAGAGTCGCAACACAGTCGACTAATCCGGAAATTAGGTGTCCGCCATCATGAGTTAACACAGTCATCTCGGTTCGAATCATGGGTCGAGCTTCCGTGAGGTCCGTCAACATGGCGGTAGCATCCGGGGAAATTGTCTTAACGTAGCGATGGACTCTTCAAGGGCGTCTGGTGGTACAAGTACCGAGGTGGGTTCATCGGGTACAAAAGTCGGTGCCGGATCGTAAAAAGTAAAACCAGCGTCGACTGACCATAGCTAAACATGCCACGGGGCTGGGTAGTATCGTCCAACGACTGACGAGTAAACATATGTGTCCTCGCTAGGAATTCTTGGTAATGTTTCTAGTGTCGAGTGAGCTCGTTAAACTTAGCCCACTTAGGAATAACAAGCACATCCATAAAAGATGTCGGAGTTGTACGCCTACAACTCTCGAAGTGACGACCGATTTGTTCTGCAAGCTCCCGTAGTGGATTGATGTACACACGCTCTCCACTCAAGTCTCGCTCCAAGATAGAGTCACTCGGTCAGCAGTGATGTAAGTCATCGTGCGAGTTAAGACCCTCATCATTAGCACAACTCTACAACGTGAAGTGAAATCGTGCATACAGAGGTTCAAAAACACAGTCAACCAGTTTCCAATTAATCAAACGTCAAGTTACCGGATTACGACTCTGCTTTTGCTTGTTCAGACGACGACGACATGCTACTATTGTAGTCGATGGAGTTGTCGAGTGTGGTTCGTCAACCTCTGTCGCTAACAATGCCTAAGGACCAAGAGTATATGTACCCGGCAACTCCATGTCGTCGGAAAAGCAGCCTTGCCACCAACATTTTTGCTTAGACGGAGCGCCCATCGCCTCCTTGCCTTTAAGCTCCGGGAAAATTAAGACACGGTGTGCCTTATTGTGGCATTTGGAGCAAAGCCCCTCCTCTTGATGTCGTGTGCGCTCTTGCGGGGTTAATGCTTCAACGATGGCGTTTAAGTCGATTCGGCAAGTATTTGGAGAAGTTCGGCTACGGCATGCACGTCCATTGCCACGACCACGACCTCGTCCAAACCTTGACCCCTCACACTGTCAACGTCTCGACGCCTCGACCATTGGATTATCAATAGGTCGCTTTCTGGTGGGGTGTCCTCCTCTAGGGGTTGTAGATTGGGTAGATGTTGGCCTAGCACGACCCAAATGTGGTGAATCAGTTACGAGGTCGTTCATGAAGTTTTGCAGCTCCACTAAGGGCAAACTGTTACCCTTCTATTGCGAACGATGGGACTTGGCTTGAGTCTGAAGTTGAGAGTTAGCCATTAGCTAGTTAGGTTAATCGAACGCACTGAAGTTCGTTTGTAGGAGGTTGGCGAGACCTTCGTTAAGAATCGTTGAATAGCTGAGTGTAGGTGGCGTAACTCAGGTTTTCTTGCGTAAGCCCAAGCAAAGCGTTGATTGTATCATCTCGGATGTTAGGCAACATGGACGTCTTGCGAATCTCAACCACCACAGATTCGAAATGGTTTGGAATAGCAACATGATGTTTACGATTAAGTCACTTGATGCTCAGAGGTATTGAGAATTGAGACGTAACCCACACAACAACGGTGTACGAGTCGGCGTTAATCCCGAGCATGGCGAAGCGTTGAGGTTGCGCCTCGAGCCAGTCTTCAAGCTCACGTGCGTCAAGGGTAGATTGGAGGTGTCACATTGTGCCGCAGCGGACGCCCAGCTCGACGGCCCCGGATGGGACACGTAGCTCGTAAGCAGCGCGCGCGGCCGCCATATTCTCGGTCAGTTCCACACCACCATGATGTTACATACATAGTTCCGTATGGACCCCGTGCTCTCCGCCCTCATCGGCCGTCTACGGGGTGGGGGCCTCGCGGACGCCGATTTCGAGCCATCAACGCGTGCTCGATCGGAGAACGGAAAAGACCCTCCTCCATTGACCCCCCGAATCTTCGTCACGCCCATTTCATGGTTTTACGTCACACCGTCGGCGATGCTATTGTCCACGCCTTGCTCCCGCGCCGCTCCACAAGAGACCAACATAAGCTCATACAATGGAGCGCTAGAGATATGATGCGCACTTGTAGCGACGACGGTTGGACGCCGGTTTCCGACCGTTGCCTCCGCGCCTTGTTCGGCTGCTTGACGCCCAACAAGACGGGAGACGTTCCGAGCGTTATATACTTCTACAATGGCTTATCGTACATATTCATGCACAAGGTGAATATAGACTGCCTCTACTCCACAAACAACTGCGCCACCGCAGTCGCTCTATTCCTAGATAACGTCACCTCGCGAAATCCGTCGCCGGACGCGCCGGTAGTGACACTTGGAGACATGCCGCGAGCCATGGTGGCGCATCAGCACACCTTCGGCATCCCTATGCACCGCGTTTATTTCGACCTTCTGGATGGCCATGTTGCGGTCATGCCAATAATCGCTTACTTTACGCTGCGCTTCCCGATCGCCTTCCGCCTTCTCGAGAACTGTTCCATCATGAAGAGCTACCAAAATCGAGCACGTCGGCTTCAACATGATCCAAGACATCGCCTTCACGGACTTCTTCGGGTGACCCTCTTGCTCCCTCTTTGGGCCCGCGACGCCGACGAAGCCGCGCGGGACATTGCGAAAAATGCTATGCGCAAAGCTTGGCAGTCCGGCGCAGACGTGATGGCGACGAACGACATGTTTTGCGCCGAGTACACCGCCACCTTCAAACGTCTCGCAGCCGACAAATAAGCCACTGCCGTGATGGCAATATGGTCGACACGCTTATGCGGAGCCTTCGCGGTGACAATCTACCAACGGACGACGATGGTATGCAATACCACCCTTCGCCGTTATGTGCTCTTCACTCCGCAGACGAGGCACACGGCTGCCACCGACCGCCATCTCCACCGTCACGACATCGCAAACGCCGCACTCGGTCAACATCGACATCTACCACCCGGGCAGTCCGACGCCCTTCGCCGCCGCCGCCACAAGCCTTCGCGCCGACCCCGTCTCCACATCGAGGACGCGAGGTCTTCTTCCGGCACAAGGCCCTACGAATTGTTAACGTCCCGGCGGACGGCTCGTGCGGCTTCACGGCGGTGGCCATCGCCATGGGTGTCATACGGCCCCCGCTGTTCGACTGGCGCAAATCCACACCCATCACACGTGGGACTTGTTGAACCAAGTCTTGACTCTCGCGGCCCCGCATCTGCTCCACAACAACAACGTCGGGCAACTTTACTCCAAGAGCTCTTGTTCATCGAAAGTACTGCCGACCTAGACGATGATATTGAAGATATGCTGCGGAACTGCCCTCTCCCGGCACCGCCGTTCCCATCCATGCGCTCGTGGATCATGCATTCCGCCCTCAGGCAATTTGCCAACGCTTTCGGACGGTCCTACACCTTGCTTTTCGACAACGCGGAGTATATTATGTGCTTCCAATCATCTCTGCTATCATCACGGCGAGCAATGCAACCATTTCACCACTAACGCATTGGACGCAAAGAAGGTGAACATGGAAGAACTAAATACCATTAGAAGGAAGAATAGCCCGTTGGCTCACCATCCATTTGTATTACGACTGACGGCAAGGACCCCGCCAGCCAAATCACGTACTACCAAGCGCGCATGTCGTCGTGATTATTGTGCGCCCCAAATATTCATTTACCCCGAAGATTCACACTTTCACCATGTTTATGGATAACAATTACAAATTCATATTTAGGCAAACAACGAAGTTATTTTCAGAAATATGTCACATTCGGACCCACTCCCATCCCACCTCATGCATCTCCGCTCACGCCGCCGTCCTCCATCACCCACATACATCCAAGGATCTAGCAATCCCCACTTCCCATGCATCGCATTACTGCCTTTCCCTTTTTCTTTTTTTTCAATCATTTTATAAGCAATCCCATGCGTCTCTAGAGAGGAACTCCGCTCTCCGCACACCCCGCGCGCGCCCTGCAGTAATATGATATCCGCTTTCGTCGCGAAATCAATAGTACCTTTGGAGTTCGGACGATAGTCAACATTGTATCCGTGGTTGTCGCATGCCATGTACAGCGGGGCCCGTTGCGGCGCATCACCTTTGTAGCGGGCAAGAAGCAAGATGGTGCCACAGTGGAGTACACCCCCACTGTGCCGTGCCGTCTTTGATACGTGCAGCTGCGGCGAGAGGCGCTCTGGACTCTGAATAGCGAGACAGCTTTATTTTGCGCAGAACAGAAAATATTCATAATCCAGCGAAAACTGTTGCTCCCCTACTAAAGTGGGGCAATACGGGCAGCGGCAAACAAGCTCTGAGTAGCTGTCTTCTGGAATTAGCGGACTGGTGAAATTGTATTTCTTATAAAAAGGGTAAATTTGCTCAACTCTTGGGTACAACAGCGGTCCGAGCTTAGGACAATAGCTATAGGACTCGCTAGTATCGAGAGTGGAGTTAGGCAATTGAGCTGCCAGCTTGCTGATAGAACGAGCGTGACAGAGATAAGACCCGCTTATATTTGGGGTTTGGGGTCCACAGGGCTTGCTACTCCTGTAGTCGCACTACTCTTATAGTTTATTTGGTCCGCGGAAGAACTCGTAGACTTGTAAACAGTTTACAGATCGCTTACTTGATTTTGAACGTTTTGCTCCGGAACGTCATCCTCCCCAAAGACCTCCTCCAGTAGAGCTTGCTGCTGTCGAACCTTGAGATCATATGCCTCCCGCTGCTGGTCGAAATCCTGGTGCAGGCGTGCAATTTCAGAGTCGTAATAGGCCTGCAGCCGCATGGCTTCTTCTTCGCGAGCTGACAGACGACCGCGACTCTCGACCAGGGCCTTGCGGATATAACCGCGCGGGGGTGCAAACTCTTCAACAGCGTCTGGGTCGAGGTTCGATGCCATGGACGCGAGGCCCTCTGCCAGGTAGTGCGCAAATTCACTGCGCTTCCTCTCCGGAATTGTCAAGTCTCTTCCGGTCAGCCGAGACGTAGCTCCCGGACCGGCAGCGGCGAGGGTGAGCAGGCCGAGCAGTAAGAGTACAGTCGTGGCCAGTACTGACAGCGCCACGAGGGCAACTGTGCGACGAAGTGTCCCATCCTTGGTCACTGGGACCTGGCTACTCCGGCTCAAGCGGCTTGGTCCAAGGAGGACGCTCTTACAGCCCGTGGCCGACGCAGCAGTGCCATTGCTGCGGCCGTCCCGCTGCTCTTGACGCCCCGGAACGAGGTACTCTCCTGACTCCAAAAGCCGACCACCGCTGTTGCTCCGACGATGTCCGAGTAAACCCCCCTTCTCGAGCAGATCAGTAGATAGACCCCGCGCAAGCGCCATGCTTGTCTGGTTTACAATTTTTGAGTCAGGTAGTGAGTCCGGCAGGCGAGTCTGATCTGGTATTGTTGCGTCGGCGTGTTTGAAATGCGTCACGTGAATAGAGGCGGGGCGTCTTTTAGAGGCCACTCTGACGTCGTGTATCGCGAGTGACTTTTGTTGTTCCTGCTGTTTGCCGCAACTTCAATCTTAATGTTTAGGAAGCTGACAGTTAGTGTTGCCTTCTCGTGTGAGTCTTGAGAGACGAGCTGCTCCTGTAGATGGCTGTGTGCGTCGTTTGGGAGAGGAAGGCCGGAATTGACGGAGAGTGAGTTGTCTTGCAATTCCTTATACTTTTTCATCTGTCTCGCAACCTGGCACCCTCAGCTACGACAGCTATTTGTCCGTGATTCCGTACTATAAGGATGATTATCGCAACCCGCTACTATTATCGCAACCAGTACAGATACTGGATACAAGTACCCGATGGATATATATGGACATTGATTTTGATATACTGATATTTTGATAGTGGCCGTCCGACGCGTCACGCTGTCATTGTCAAATTTACAAGCACACGTCAGATCACGAATCGACCTTAAACGTTTACTTTAAAGCGGCTGTTGGCGAGAAACTACTGGTAAACAGCAGACAGCACAAGGACTGGGGAGCACGAGCGCGCGTCACATACTACTGGCGCGTCATACTACTGTACGGTACCGTGACGCCCTGCTCGTCGTGGCGCTGGTGATGGTGATAATACCGCCACAAGCATAGCATAAGGTATCCTACGAGTATCCGTACACGTAGCAGTACCATAATTGTCGTACCCGTACCAGTAGTTGCGGTTAGAGCTACTGGGCAGTTGCACTACCACGCCTAAGGGATATGTGCATGATGAGTGCTACATTTGCATGACCAGTCATACATCATATACATCATAGTTCATGCAACGTCCTTCTGCCGCTCTTCATGGTACTTTGGGTTCCAATTTCCGTGATGTTTTGCAGGAGGGTAATGCTGATGCTTTGGCATGCCTTCATGGTCCTCGGGCTTAGGTTTTTTCCTCTTTTCTTCTTTTTGCTTGGTGGGCTATGCTGCTTTTTCTTCTAAGGAAATTGAGTTTTTTAATCATACATCAAAGTCAAGAAATAAACGAATCAGCCCCACGCGAGGAAAAGTTAATACTTTGTCGAATGTTGGGAGCGCATACTTGAGGGTGTTATCTGCTTATCTCCGTTGACTCAAAACGTGGGGTCGTGCGGAAGCGGTTCAAACGTGCGATTTGGCGAGATCGCATGTCTGCGATCCTTCACCACCATGAGGAAGACCGTAACGATTGAAGTGCGCGTCTCCGCCCGTAGAGGCCCCCTTCAACACCTAAAATATGGTGCACAATGACAACAACGTGACCGAACCTACGGGAAACATTCGGCGAGTCTATCGGTGAAGGCATGTGGGTGGTAAATTGGGATGACATGCCGCCGAAACATGAGTCGGCTCGCGATCTACGCGTGGAACCCGACAACGCAAGCCGTTTAACCCTAGCACCAACGCATACGAGCAACGCACAACGCGTCGCAGTGCGAATGCCATTTCAAACCCACCGAGCAGCGGTGCAAATTCCCGGTGTAGTTACGGTGAGTGCATTATTAGTACCAATTATTATAGGGTCGGTAGTGAGTGTTACCGGTACGCCAAGTACCGAACCCACACTACCTATCGACCCTACGTCGTGGGGGTCCTCCGCTGACTCCGGCTCCCGCAACATATCGCGACCTTCCGACGCGGGGGAGATTCTCGCCAACACCGGCGAAGCCCTCGCCATGGATGGCGACTCGTCCGACGACGAGGGCGACCCCGCTCTCCCCGATGATACCGCCGAGGACTCCCAAGGCGTCGAGGACGCCGCGTGGGTCCCACCCGTACATGGCGTCACCGTCACATTACGTCAACCACGGACAATGGCGACGTGGACTGTGTTCCAACATGATGACGTTGCCCAGCACGAGCCATTTGCAGACACAAATGCGGTGCGTGCTGCTCAAAATGGGAGGGCAAGTGGGGCTGAATGAAGGCTTACTTGTGACGGACGGACGAGTAGATATCTTGAAGCTATGGCTCCGGCTCTACCCCGGGCGGGGACATGCACGACGACCTACGGAAGCTAAACGATGCATGCCTAAGCAAGAGGGCGGACGTAAGGAAGGTAAGTCCAACAAAGTTCGTCAGATTTTGGGGGTTTGATGGTACCGGTAACCGTCTATGGGCAAAGGGTAGATATTTGTGGGCGACGAACAACATGCTAGATGGAATATGAGACCAAGCACCATTTAAAAAATACATGGCATTCCACAGGTCCAAGATTATTCCTTCCCTTACAGACAAGCTAGGCGTGTTGTAAGTAATACCGCATACGTATTAGTTGCAGATAGCTACTGTAAGCTACTCTAGATATGATTAGTACATGTCTAGATCGGACATACCGATAAACTGTTTGACTCGGTACAGAGCTGTCGCTAGGCTACAGCTCTAACACTTCTGTTGTCCCGACACCACGCCTGTAGGCTGGTTGTCGCCTTAACTGTTCCGTTTGCGGGACTGTGACTGTAACTACGTTTGCGTACGTTATCTTCCACACTAACTGTGTTTGCATGGTTCAATAGGTTATGGGCCCCCGCCTCACGTCACTCACGCGCGACAACCTGGTTCGGCGAGCTGCGATCGACAGCTCTCCCGCAGAAGGCAAGTTTCTATAGACACCTAGTACTTTCAACCTGTAGTCGGCGGTATCGCCAGTATAAACTGCGATTTTTAAAACCCGCCACCACCCTCTTAAGCCAGCCACCCGCCGGAGATAGCCAGCCAACCACACCGACGCACTCGTCGTGTGTGGACAGGGTGCACACAGGTCCAAGCTGGAGAACGGGGGGGTGCACTGTCGGGTGAATACGCATCCACAGGTCGCACGCCAGCCGTAGCTTACCTTTTATTTTTATTTTTATACTAGCCTCGCGCATCAGCCACCAGCGCAGCGCTCCACCTGTCCTGGCCTTGGCCTCGACTTGTGCCCCACACTGGGTGGAGGATACAGAAAAGGTGCTCTGAGACACCCCGGGGCTACAGGCCGAGGGGTCGGCGGGCATCAGGCCGTCTCTTAGCATACCGCTGTTAGGCACGAGTCCGGCTAGCGGTTTTTACCGCTGCCTGTTTTTTCCTTCAGCTCTTTCTTTTTTTTCCCTCTGTCGAAATGGAGCAGAAAAACCCGCCTGATTCACCTGCTGATTCCCCTGAGTCAGGCTCTCACCAGAGCACCCTCGATCACCCCCCCGATACTCTCGCGCTGCTCGTTGCGCAAGTGGCGAGCTTAACTGCTCGTTTCGACTCGCAGTCGGCCGAGGGTGCTGTCGCTGCTGCGGGTGCTAATCCGCACCCCCCTGTAGCTCAGCGCCGCCACCATGCCCCACTCGAACCCGTCCGGCACAGCCACGACGGTCACACCCTCCACCTGAGTGACCATACCCAGCCTGGTTTCGTAACCCCGGACGCAGAAACACTCTTTCCTGCTGCAGCCCCTGTTAGCGACCCCACAGTCGCACAGCGCCGCCACGATGCGCCCCGCGAGCCCGCGCGTGCCGAGGCGCACTACGACCCCTCGCGTCACGCCATCCGGGTTGATCACCTCCCACCACCTCCCCCCTTCCCCCACGCCGGATATGCCCTTCACCACCCCGGCCCCCATATCACGGAGGCGCCCTCTCATCTCATCCCCCCCTACCGTGACCACCCGCACTCGTACGGCCCGCCGCGTCCCATGGCCGGCCGCTCTCCCTTTCCCGGTGGCCCACCTCCTCCCTTTCATGGCCGGCACTCTCCCCCACTCCAACATGGCGACCCCAACCCCCGGGGCCGTCGTCGCCCCACTATCGACCCGGTGGTCATCAACCGGGCGGCACACGAAGCCCCCGGCTTCGACAAGGACGCCCTCAACCGGTCCATGAAGATGTCGGTCCCCGTCATGTGCCCGACCACGGACTTTAAGCAATGGAAGAGGACCTTCCTTAATTTCCTCTCCATCAAGGCCGCATACCTCATTCCTCAGCTGGCCATCCGCGACTCCGGCGTCTGGCTCGACGAACAAGCGCAACACTACGCCTACACGCTGCTCCTCCATGCAGCCAGCGCGAATAAGCGCGCTGACCAAGCCATGAAATGCGTTTCTCCAGCACGCCCAGACTGCGCCGCTGCCGCGTGGGACATCCTTTGTGAACGCCTCGACTGTCGGTCTTTTGCTCGCTCCTTGTCCCTCTTGGACAATCTCACGGTCAGACAGCGCCCCGGTCAGTCACTCAGTGACTATGTCCACTACATGCGCCAGACCTTTGACGAGTACAACGACACATGCCAGTTGGCTGATGGCTCCGTTGCCATCCACCCCCACCACCTCGGTCTCCTCATGCTGCGCGGCATTTCTAGCAGCGGCCCACACGGTCAGGCGAAGCAATGCGTCATCAACGCCTTCGACACGGACTACATCATGTCGGCTGATGAAGTTATGGCGAGCATTCTACACCTTGCGCACAACATGGAAGACCACCCTGCTCCGGACGCAACCGCTCCGGACATATCACCTCCTCCCATCTCCGCGTTCGTCGCTGCGGGCCGCGGCTCGCACAGCGGTCGAGGCCCACCACACCGTAACCCTCGCGGCCATCGACCCAACAAGTGTGGCGTTTGTGGCAGCCTCCACCATCTCATGTCCGCGTGCAATGCCACTGATGACGCTATTCTTAAGTGGAATCTTGCCAAGCGTAGGCTGACAGTCCAGAAGTACGGCGCCGCCGACGGCACCCCCTCTGCTCACGCTGCGCTGCTGAGCGACGTCCCTGCCGACGACGCCCCCGCCGATGACACCGATTGCCTACCCACCTTCGCGGACTGCGTTGATGACGACGCTGACGACGAGGTGAGTGTCCCATTCAGCTCTGTGGCATTCTCCTCTTCCCTCGCCCCGGGTCGTAATCTGTCAAAGTTTTGGGTCGTTGATTCCGCCTGCTCGATTAACCTCACTGCGTTCCGAGATGACTTCGTGAAATTCACGCCCCCCTCCACTCCCTCTCGCGTGGGCGGTGTCGGCGTTGACGTTAAGGGCAGTGGCTCAGTGCGACTTTCTGTCAGACTTGCCTCTGGCCAGCTAATTCACCGCACTGTGTATGCACTCTACACCCCTGACCTATCATCTCGTTCAGCACAGCGTATCGGCAGACTCCTTAGTGTCAGCTGGATGCAAACTCACAGCGGTTGTGAATTCATATTCCCCTCCAACTCTGACACTGGTTTGCTTTTGGTACCCACAGGCATGGGTATGCTAGAACCGTCCGGAAACGGTCTCTACCTCCTTCCCCACCAGCCGGCCCTCCCTTCCAGCCCATCCGCCCCGCCGGCACTTGACCCCTCACCTCAGGTTGCCCTTACTGCCCAGTGTGATCCCGTCCTATGGCACCGTCGATATGGCCACCTCAACATGCAAAGCCTTCAGGCCCAACATACTCACGGTGTCCCGACTAGCCCTGTGTTAACTAGCGCTGTAACCAAAGTTTCGTGCGACTCTTGTCTCCTTCACAAAGCCACAGCTGCACCACGCAACACAGCCGCTTGCGCGAAGCCATCCCACCCCCTCCTCAACCTGTCCGCTGACCTCTGGGGCCCGGTCAATGTCCCCTCCCCACATGGCCTCCGCTACTGCTTGCTCGTCATCGACCACCACACCAACTACATGTGGGTGCGGTTCCTTAAGTCTAAAGACGACGCATGTTCGGAATTGGAAACCATCCTCTTGGACATCAAACACCTGCATGCCCGCCATCACTCCCAGACGGGCGCGTTCGCACCGGTCCTCAAATTTGACTCTGACTCTGTGTTTGAAGCTGCTGTCACTCGCCAGATGTGCGCACACCTCGGCGTCGGGGTACAGTTCTCTGCCCCATACGCCCACCACATGCTCGGCAAGGCCGAACGTCCCTGGCGCACCATCCGGGACAATGCATCGGCGATGCTCCACAACATGGCCGTTCCCAACTCCATGTGGTCGTGCGCTGTCAGCACAGTTGTGTACCTTCGCAACCGCACGTATAGTCGCTCGGTCGGACCTCATGGGGGCGTCCCCCTCACACTCCTTACGTCGTCAGTGCCCAACGCCTCCAAGTTCCGCGTCTTCGGCTGCGCCGTTTTCGCCAAGGTCCCCGACAAACAACGTCGGAAACTCAGTGAAAAAGCATTTCGCGGCGTCATGGTGGGCTATCCCCCTGACGCACCCGGGTATCGTGTCTACAATCCGGAAACACGTCGCATCACCACTTCCGTACATGTTGTCTTTCAGGAAGACACCCCAGGCTTCGACACACAACCCTCCGTCGACTCGGCCATCACCGACTCTTCGGACGACGTCCCCGCAGACTCACCCCTATCCCACCCCATTGACCTCACATCACCCACACCCCTACCCCCCCCGCCAACCCCTCGCCATGCTCGGCTCCGCTCCCACCCCATTCGCTACGGCGATATGGTTGCCCACCTGTCCGACTACCCACCCACACTCGTCACGGCGTGTTGTGATCCTGAACAAGGAAAAGCTCAAGAGGACATCTTTGAGCACCCTCACGTCCCCAACCTTGTCACTGGTCCCCCACACACACCTGCCGGCACGTCCCCTACTGCCGTCGCCCTCCTCTCCGCCCGAGAGTGTGTGGAACCAAAATCCTACCGAGCTGCGCTGGACAGCGCCCAAGCCCCCCAATGGCAAGCCGCTATGCAACAGGAGTATTCCTCCCTCATCAGCAACGGCACGTGGGACCTTGTGGACCTCCCCCCCGGCCGCATGGTCGTTAACAGCATGTGGATCTTTAAAGTCAAGTCGGATACAGCCGGCGACGTCTCCCGCTTCAAAGCGCGGTTCGTCGCCAAGGGGTGCAGTCAACGCGCTGGACTGGACTACACGGAGACCTTCTCCCCGGTCATCCGCATGGCCAGCCTGCGTCTCTTCCTGACCATTGCAGCCGCCCGCGACCTTGAACTCTGCCAACTTGACATCGACACAGCGTTTCTCTACGCCCCCATCCGGGAGGATGTGTACATCCGCCAGCCCCTCGGCTTCACCGATGGAACGTCCAAGGTTTGTCACCTCAAGCGTTGCCTCTACGGCCTTAAGCAGTCCCCCCGCGAGTTCAACATGCTACTTCGTGCGTGGCTCGTCGACCATGGATGGCAACAATGCGTTTCCGACCCGTGCATCTACATCTACCGCGCCGGCCACGTCTTCGCCATGATCGCCCTGTACGTCGATGACATTCCCGCAGCCTGCAATGATGCCACCTGGCTCGCATCGTTCAAAGCCCAACTCGGAGCACGGTTCAAAATCAAGGACCTAGGCGACCTCTCCCAACTCCTCGGCATGCACATTACCCGCGATCGCTCCACGCGCACAATCTCGCTGGACCAGTCCAAGTACCTGCGCGACATCCTCGCCAAATACGGCATGTCTGACTCTAAGCCGTCGTCCCTTCCGATGGACCCAGGCTTCCTCGCCGGCCTTACACACTTGAACTCGCCTTCTCTCACAGGAGTGGCCAAGGACGTCTACCCAAGCCTCCTGGGCAGCCTTCAATACGCCGCCGTTTGTACACGCCCCGATGTCTCCACGGCATTGAGCATCCTCGGCTCTGCCCAAGCCTCGCCCACCGAGGCACACTTGCAGGCTCTGAAAAAGGTCCTCCGCTACCTCCATGGCACCATCAACATGCGCCTGACGTTGGGGGGGGGCATGGACCACAGTCTCCAACTCACAGGCTTTGCCGACGCTGATTGGGCCAACGACAGCAGCACCCGCAAGTCTCGCTCGGGCTATCTCTTCACCCTCGGACGCGGGCCAATCAGTTACAAGTCCAAACAACAGACTTGTGTGGCTCAATCCACGTGTGAAGCCGAGTACTACTCTGCAGCTGACGCCACCAAGGAGGGACTCCACCTCCGACAACTCCTGGGGGAAATCTTCGACTCCCCCATCACCGAAACCACCACCATCTGGGAGGACAACCAAAGCGCCATTGCATACTCCCAAAATGCCTTGGTCAGCGAGAAGACTAAACACATCGGCCTGAAGTGGCACTTTCTCAAAGACCACGTGGAGCAAGGGACCATCAAGTTGAGGTACCTCCCCACTGACCAGATGGTGGCTGACATGCTCACCAAACCCCTCCCAGGACCTGCACTAGCACGACACCGAAGTGCGATCCTTGGAGGACAAGACCCAATGCAACGCTTCATCCCGTAGCTACCTTCAGGGGGAGTGTTGTAAGTAATACCGCATACGTATTAGTTGCAGATAGCTACTGTAAGCTACTCTAGATATGATTAGTACATGTCTAGATCGGACATACCGATAAACTGTTTGACTCGGTACAGAGCTGTCGCTAGGCTACAGCTCTAACACTTCTGTTGTCCCGACACCACGCCTGTAGGCTGGTTGTCGCTGTAACTGTTCCGTCTGCGGGACTGTGACTGTAACTACGTTTGCGTACGTTATCTTCCACACTAACTGTGTTTGCATGGTTCAATGTGCAAGAGGGGAAGAACGCCATGCGCGCAAAACATTATGCAACCGAACATGGAGTGTCTGCCGTGTGTGTGCGACGAGTGGCGGAGGATGCAAGTGATGAAAGAATGACGCTATTGTGGGAGTTGGTCAGTCACTCAGTGACTATGTCCACTACATGCGCCAGACCTTTGACGACTACAACGACACATGTCAATTGGTTGATGGCTCCGTTGCCATCCACCCCCACCACCTCGGTCTCCTCATGCTGCGCGGTATCTCCAGCAGCGGCCCACACGGTCAGGCGAAGCAATGCGTCATCAACGCCTTTGACACGGACTACATCATGTCGGCTGATGAAGTGATGGCCAGCATCCTCCACCTTGCGAACAACATGGACGACGACCCTACTCCTGACACACCCGCTCCAGCCATATCACCCCCTCCCATCTCCGCGTTCGTCGCTGCGGGCCGCGGCTCGCACATTGGTCGAGGCCCACCACACCGTAACCCTCGCGGCAATCGACCCAACAAGTGTGGCGTTTGTGGCAGCCTCAACCATCTCATGTCAGCCTGCACTGCCACGGATGACGCTATCCTTAAGTGGAATCTCGCCAAGCGTAGGCTGACAGTCCAGAAGTATGGCGCCGCCGACGGCACCCCCTTTGCTCACGATGCGCTGCTGAGCGACGTCCCTGCCGACGACGCCCCCGCCGATGGCACCGACTGGCCACCCACCCTCGAGGACTGCGCTGATGACTACGATGACGACGAGGTGAGTGTCCCATTCAGCTCTGTGGCATTTTCCTCTTCCCTCGCCCCGGGTCGTAATCTGTCACAGTTTTGGGTCGTTGATTCCGCCTGCTCGATTAACCTCACCGCGTTCCGAGATGACTTCGTGAAATTCACGCCCCCCTCCGCTCCCTCTCGCGTGGGCGGTGTCGGCGTTGACGTTAAGGGCAGTGGCTCAGTGCGGATTTCTGTCAGACTTGCCTCTGGCCAGCTCATTCACCGCACTGTCTATGCACTCTACACCCCTGACCTATCATCTCCCTCCGCACAGCGTATCGGCAGACTACTTAGTGTCAGCTGGATGCAAACTCACAGCGGCTGTTAATTCATATTCCCCTCCAACTCTGACACTGGTTTGCTTTTGGTACCCACAGGCATGGGTGTGCTAGAACCGTCCGGAAACGGTCTCTACCTCCTTCCCCACCAGCCGGACCTCCCTTCAAGCCCATCCGCACCGACGGCACTTGACCCCTCCCCTCAGGTTGCCCTTACTGCCCAGTGTGATCCCGTCCTATGGCACCGTCGATATGGCCACCTCAACATGCAAAGCCTTCAAGCCCAGCATACTCACGGTGTCCCGACTAGCCATGTGTTGACTAGCGCTGTAACCAAAGTTTCTTGCGACTCTTGCTTACTTCACAAAGCCACAGCTGCACCACGCAACACAGCCGCTTGCGCGAAGCCATCCCACCCCCTCCTCAACCTGTCCGCTGACCTCTGGGGCCCGGTCAATGTCCCCTCCCCACATGGCCTCCGTCACTGCTTGCTCGTCATCGACCACCACACCAACTACATGTGGGTGCGGTTCCTTAAGTCTAAAGACGACGCATGTTCGGAATTGGAAACCATCCTCTTGGACATCAAACACCTGCATGCCCGCCATCACTCCCAGACGGGCGCGTTCGCACCGGTCCTCAAGTTTGACTCTGACTCTGTGTTTGAAGCTGCTGTCACTCGCCGAATGTGCGCACACCTCGGCGTCGGGGTGCAGTTCTCTGCCCCATACGCCCACCACATGCTCGGCAAGGCCGAACGTCCCTGGCGCACTATCCGGGACAATGCATCGGCGATGCTCCACAACATGGCCGTTCCCAACTCCATGTGGTCGTGTGCTGTCAGCACTGTTGTGTACCTTCGCAACCGCACGTACAGTCGCTCGGTCGGACCTAATGGGGCGTCCCCCTCACACTCCTTACGTCGTCGGTGCCCAACGCCTCCAAGTTCCGCGTCTTCGGCTGCGCCGTTTTCGCCAAGGTCCCCGACAAACAACGTCGGAAACTCAGTGAAAAAGCATTTCGCGGCGTCATGGTGGGCTATCCCCCTGACGCACCCGGGTATCGTGTCTACAATCCGGAAACGCGTCGTATCACCACCTCCGTACATGTTGTCTTTCAAGAAGACACCCCAGGCTTCGACACTCAACCCTCCGTCGACTCGACCATCACCGACTCTTCGGACGACGTACCCGCAGACTCACCCATGTCCCACCCCATTGACCTCACATTACCCACACCCCTACCCCCCCCGGCAGCCGCTCGCCATGCTCGGCTCCGCTCCCACCCCATTCGCTACGGCGATATGGTTGCCCACTTGTCCGACTACCCACCAACCCTCGTAACGGCGTGTTGTGATCCTGAACAAGGCCAAGCTCAAGAGGACATCTTTGAGCACCCTCACGTCCCCGACCTTGTCACTGGTCCCCCACACACACCTGCCGGCACGTCCCCTACTGCCATCGCCCTCCTCTCCGCCCGAGAGTGTGTGGAACCAAAATCCTACCGGGCTGCACTGGACAGCGCCCAAGCCCCCCAATGGCAAGCCGCTATGCAACAGGAGTATTCCTCCCTCATCAGCAACGGCACGTGGGACCTTGTGGACCTCCCCCCCGGCCGCATGGTCGTTAACAGCATGTGGATCTTCAAAGTCAAGTCGGATACAGCCGGCGACGTCTCCCGCTTCAAAGCGCGGTTCGTCGCCAAGGGGTGCAGTCAACGCGCTGGACTGGACTACACGGAGACCTTCTCCCCGGTCATCCGCATGGCCAGCCTGCGTCTCTTCCTCACCATCGCAGCCGCCCGCGACCTTGAACTCTGCCAGCTTGACATCGACACAACGTTTCTCTACGCCCCCATCCGGGAGGATGTGTACATCCGCCAGCCCCTCGGCTTCACCGATGGAACGTCCAAGGTTTGCCACCTCAAGCGTTGCCTCTACGGCCTTAAACAGCCCCCCCGCGAGTTCAACATGGTACTTCGTGCATGGCTCGTCGACCATGGATGGCAACAATGCGTCTCCGACCCGTGCATCTACATCTTTCGCACCGGCCACGTCTTCGCCATGATCGCCCTGTACGTCGATGACATTCCCGCGGCCTGCAATGATGCCACCTGGCTCGCATCGTTCAAAGCCCAACTCGGAGCACGGTTCAAGATCAAGGACCTTGGCGATCTCTCCCAGCTCCTCGGCATGCACATTACCCGCGATCGCTCCACGCGCACAATCTCGCTTGACCAGTCCAAGTACCTGCGCGACATCCTCGCCAAGTACGGCATGTCCGACTCTAAGCCGTCGTCCCTTCCGATGGACCCGGGCTTCCTCGCCGGCCTTGCACACTTGAACTCGCCCTCTCTCACAGGAGTGGCCAAGGACGTCTACCCTAGCCTCATGGGCAGCCTCCAGTACGCCGCCGTTTGTACACGCCCCGATGTCTCCACGGCGTTGAGCATCCTCGGCTCTGCCCAAGCCTCGCCCACCGAGGCACACTTGCAGGCTCTTAAAAAGGTCCTCCGCTACCTCCATGGCACCATCGACATGCGCCTGACGTTGGGGGGGGGGCCTGGACCACAGCCTCCAACTCACAGGCTTTGCCGACGCTGATTGGGCCAACGACAGCAGCACCCGCAAGTCTCGCTCCGGCTATCTCTTCACCCTCGGACGCGGGCCAGTCAGTTACAAGTCCAAACAACAGACTTGTGTGGCTCAATCCACGTGTGAAGCCGAGTACTACTCTGCGGCCGACGCCACCAAGGAGGGACTCCACCTCCGACAACTCCTGGGGGAAATCTTCAACTCCCCCATCACCGAAACCACCACTATCTGGGAGGACAACCAAAGCGCCATTGCATACTCCCAGAATGCCTTGGTCAGCGAGAAGACTAAGCACATCGGTCTGAAGTGGCACTTCCTCAAAGACCACGTGGAACAGGGAACCATCAAGTTGAGGTACCTCCCCATTGACCAGATGGTGGCTGACATGCTCACCAAACCCCTCCCGGGACCTGCACTAGCAAGACACCGAAGTGCGATCCTTGGAGGACAAGACCCAATGCAACGCTTCATCCCGTAGCTACCTTCAGGGGGAGTGTTGTAAGTAATACCGTATACGTATTAGTTGCAGATAGCTACTGTAAGCTATTCTAGATATGATTAGTACATGTCTAGATCGGACATACCGATAAACTGTTTGACTCGGTACAGAGCTGTCGCTAGGCTACAGCTCTCGCACTTTTGTTGTCCCGACACCACGCCTGTAGGCTGGTTGTCGCTGTAACTGTTCCGTTTGCGGGACTGTGAATGTAACTACGTTTGCGTACGTTATCTTCCACTCTAACTGTGTTTGCATGGTTCAATAGGGACGGCAAGGAGGACTGTCGCGATGGGAGGAGCGACACGATCTGGCGGCGACGACCCTTTGGGTCGGCGCCGCCGGAAAACCCGGCACGGAGGGTTTGGTTTAATTCCGGGCGCCCGCGGCCCGCCGGATCCGGCTACGGTGACCTGCCCCCCCCCCTCTTCGACACCCACTACCCCGACAGACCTTCATACTCCTAAGGGTCCTTGAGCGTGGGCCCGGGTGAGCGCGGAGGCTCCCGCTCAAGAAAAGGCTGCTCGGTGGACGCGCGATCAGAGGGGGGAGGGTACGGCCACAGGCCGGAAAACCGACAGGTACCCGGGTACCAGACAGAGAAAAAACCGGGGAAATGAGCGGGGAAAATTCAGGTGCGGAGGCAGGAGCGCTAGTTTTTTCTATATCTGTGTGTCTCGGTCCCCCCCACCTGTCCTCGAGGTGATGGGGGACCTCGACACGGAGGACCGCCGCGTCGGTGGACGCGGCAAGACCTTGGGGCGGGGTTTACGGGATGGAGCGGCGGGATCGACGAGCGACCGCGAGAGGAGGGGTTTTTCGCCAGCCTTTCCCCTCCTATCTTCGGCAAGACCGAAGACACGCGGGAGCTAGATTAGGCTGGCCCGTCGTCCCTCCCGAACGCCGACCGGCCTAGGCCGGTCGACACCCCGGTTCGGTGGGAGCGGGCCGTGCATCGTGAAGGTCGAGCAGCAGCTTAGTTTTGCATTTCTAGACAAGTGGATTTATTTTTAGATCTGTTTTTCTTGATTACAAAATTATTACGCTGTTACTGCTTAGGCGGGGGGACTGTGGCAATTACTGAGGTTGCTTACAGTTATATAACTCCCGAGGAACGTCGAGACACACATTGCAGATAGATGTGCCGATAAGAAATGAACCTGGTCTGAGAGACCCGGGCCCAACTTGCTAATAAGTCATGTATGGCGTAGTAGAGTGGCCCGTGAGACAGCACTCGGTCCAGTTTGCCGGGACATGTTGTAAACAATTTCAATTTCAATTTCAATAACTAGTTGAAACATCTTGCAAGTACAATCGGCGCATTTTTTTTTTTAATCTCCACTATCGGCGTGGGCGGCGTGGCCGACGGCAACCCCTACATTCAACGTTGGGCGGACGACAACGGCAACATCGTTACCCGTGCTATCTCTCGACCGCATGTCGTGTCCAACTATTTCGAACGCCGTCCTCGGGTAGACAACCACAATCAATCACAACAACACGAGCTTGCGATGGAGGACGCTTGGCTATCCCAAGACTGTTGGTTCCGGCGACTACCTTGGCCGGTATTTGCGTTACCGACTGTTGGAAACTAGTAAAGTTTCACGACTCCGCTTCCCACCCCTACTTAGCTCTAACTATCAAGGACTTCGCTGAGATTTTAAGTGAGACATTGGTCTACAACGGGCTATATGATCACGCTTTGCCGGCCTACCGTCGGGGAAGGATAACATTCGTGCCTTTGGCTTAACGGAAACGGATCCTCCAAGAGGGGCGCGTCCACGTCCCATGTAACTTTGGCCGCTTCTAAAAGGACCGAAGCAAACTCACTGCCTCCGTTGCTACCGCGACTAGGGTGTCCTGCACTAGGCGGCCTCTGACTGCGGGCATTGTGGGATTCCCTTTTGAATACCCAGCTCCCGCCACTGTCGCGACAGCTTCAAGCACCACATGCGACTAGACCCGGTCGCTCTTGGCAACATGAAGCGGGCCTGCACGGGATACACACGCCCCAATGCCGCGCCCCCGCTATCCTTTAACCCTTCCGCCTCCATTGATAGACGGGCGCGGTGCTACCATACCGTAGAATAGGGATGGTCGCTCGCCCCGTGGCCGCAGTCGGTGATGCGCGCATGTATGACTTCAGATATCGACTGGCTAAACCTAGCAATATTTAGCATAAAAAGTTGTAATTTTGATAACCAATAATTATGCATGTTGATGTATGACAAATCATATCATACACATATCCTCGAGGCAATACATGTTCAAATTACGCGGTGCTCTCGGGGGTCACGCCACATCCTTATTGTATGGCCAACCAAACAGCCACCTCTAAAGGGATGCATGTGGGCAAGTTATTGGCCTCTTGCTTCTGAAAGGTTCCTCTCACCGTCCGTGTCGCTCACGCGGACAACGTCTCGCGCGGGTTATCCACCGCCGCGGACCGTACGGAGGCGGCCTTTTCCTCGGCTCGGATACCTTCTCATGCCACGGCGTTCTTCACTCGCGGCACGGCCCACAAACGCCCCCGTGCTTCCTGGAGCGGCGCGTGAGGCGTCGCTTGTCGCCTTCACGTGTTACATTTTCGACGTTGCGTGTGAGTTTCTTGTGTTTTTGCACAATGTAGTGCTTCCCATTATAGTGCCTTGGAATCCGTGACCCTCTTGTCACTCTTGCCCTCTTGGTTCCCCCCCTTTTCCTATGTCCACGTTCCTATAGCTCAATCCCAATGCATTTATTCACCAATCAGCAGGTCGACCTTTCCATTCCACCGGCCAGTTCCCTAGCTGTTGGACCCACCATAAGCGCCGAGGCTCCCCACCCCGCCCGAGCACCTCGAATAATCCACTCCTAATCATCACTTCCAAAGACTCACACTTATGACTACTTCACATCACTCACCGCTCCTCCACATGGATCGACCTATTGTACATAATTTCGCCCATTGACCTACGTAACCGTGCGATGGCACTCTTACACGCTTGGAACACCCTTAACTTGCCCACGGTATGATACTTAAGAAATCCTCAACCCCCCAAACAAAACGATATACATCAACTATGGTCATGCGGCACTCATGTCATCCTTATATATCATAACCTCTCCGCCTAACGTCCAATATACACCCTTGCAGCCCCACACACGTTGTCTCCTCCCTACACACTCTCCCCTAGCAGTAAGTCTTTCGCGAACACTCCCTCCACCTCGGCCGTGACGCTCTCGACACCGCGCTCGATACCTCCACACCTTCCAATCAACCTCCCCCAAGCTCCGACCCGGAAGTACCACTGCACAATCCCCCAAAGACATACACCCCCTACAACAATAGCCTCCCCGGTCACCTACCCCACCACACCCACCACCACAATCACATACCAGTGCCTCCTACCCCACACCTACAACATTCAAGTCTTTCTCCCCGTGCCAATCCCCATCCCAACCCTCGAACAACCAAATGACCACCCAATTTACCTTCCACAAAACATTACCCTCACTACCCTCAACACACGTGAGCCATACACCTCCATTCTCGATGTAGAAACTGTCACTTACACCACCGGCCTTGATGTCCTTATCCTCACGGAAACTCACCACACCCATCATCGCAACATGTTACGACTAGCACTCCGACAGTATGACCTTAAAAGCGCCCGTCCATCGAAAGCACCCCTCTTCCTTGAGAAAGCGGGAGTCCTCTTCGCCAAAAAACGACGTTAACGGCCACGACGGTCATCTCACCGCCCCCCGAATTTATCCCGCATATCGCAGGTCCGCTCCTCACCCCACACTCATTTGTACCATATCTTACCATACCTCGCCCCTAGGGGAGACTTAAAGCTCTCGCATGGCATGCGACTGCTAGCGAGCGCCGTGCCCTAGCGCTGCTTCCCAGCTGTCCGCCGCCAGCTCCAACACCCTCGTCCCACCGCTGATCCGTCCGTACCCTTCTTCGCCAAAAAAACAATTAGCAGACATCGTTCCCGCCGTGACGGGAGAGTATCTATGAGTATTTATTTGCTGAAAAAACATATCGGACTGGCCAAGCGGGAGATTCTTGTGCTGGTGTACGGATACTGTGCTTTTCCAACACCCTCCGTACATGGCTTCCCGACAGCTGTTGATCCCGCGGATCGCAGATGTCGGTACCTCATTAAGACCACGCACACGCCTCGTCCGTCTAGACACTCCTTCTCACTCTGAGAACCGCAAGCACCAAATAATTCAACCCCACATTGCTTGATAAACCTACTACAAAATTCGATAATCAACTTCGCGAATGCAGTCAACAGCACGGCCCACTCACTCTCCCACAGAAACTATTAGACACCACCGATGAACTTACCCCCGATGAAATCGCATCCGATTGCCAACACAAGCTTCTACTCCTAGACAGCGCCACCACAACACGATTACAACATCTTAAACAACGGGTCAATTTGGCATATGATGCTAACCCCAAACAATATCACCGGCGCCTCAAAACCCGATGTCGACTCACATTACATAACAAATCATCCCCACATCTACACCAAGTCCTTAAACATGGTGGGTGTTGTTTTTCCTATAGCCGTGGCATGCTTGACACGGTTGGGGCCTAGGCGGGATGACCCCGGCAGCTGCGATCCGCGCGCTCGGATGTTCTCGGGAAGCCTCAGGACGGAGGTCCTTTAAAATACTTTACGCATTTCGTATACGGTATATGCGAGTTATATACTCATGAACGTGGGGTGAGAAACATACTCATTTTAGTTTACAACAATCCAGTTGGCTGGTCAACACCCTTGCGAGAGCATGCCGCGCATCGTGGAGACTAGCGGCATATGGTTATATTGCATTTCAGACAAATAGTGTTAGACGTGCTTTAGAACTACTTTCAATGATGACATATATGGTTAGTCCTTAGGCGGGGGACTGTGTTAGTTACATATTACAAATTGACACCAGGCAAACAACCCCCGACGAACAGCGGCACCAATTATACGGAAGTAATGTCGTAAGGTGGACCTGGTCGCGGATTACCCGGTCACCTCTACACGCGAGATGCACTAAATTGGATGTGAACATGGCGGCCGAGAGACAGTAGCCATGCATGTCAGCCGGTACATGTCATAAACAATTTTCAATTTCCGGACTCCCAAAAGGGCGTCCTCTGGAAGAAGCTAACGATGCTTGATCTGTTGTCAGTCAATTTCAGAAGTGTCCGCCCCAAGGCGCATTGTCCAGGCACGATAGACTCCCCAGCGCGCTCACATGCTCACTGCAGCTCACCCGTAAGCCAGAACTTCTTTCGTGGAGTCCACAATACGAGTCTCTAATACATGGAAAACACCCCCTGATGATTCCCATGTAGGGCATAAGCTATCATTCACATGTTTCGCAATTGACAAATTTCATTTTTAATCCGACAGGCGAGGTGCAATGCCACCCTTAATCTCCTCATCGCGATTCTGTATGACAAAGTGATGAGATGACAAATCAGCACAACCAGGCGCAGCATCCACCCCACGAACAGTTGAGGCCCGGTCGCACAACCGGACCGGTAAAACTTCCCGACCGGTGAAACACAATATGATGCGCTGCGAAACTTGACGCACTCGTGTCAGAGGCTTACAAGCTCTTGTTATTATAATCAAAGGCGAGCTAGCCTCTTGCTGGTTGAGTTTTCATTGCCATCTATGCAATGATATGAGTTCGGCACCGCGATCCACGACACCTTTATTCTTGAAGATTGGGAATCGAGCATTCGGTATCACCCATGTTATCATATGGGAAGATCAGCGTGATATATGGGAGTTCATGCTGTGCTTGCTACCCCGGCGTCGCAACTGCGCCTCCAGCGAGCGTGCAGCAGCAAACCCGCAAGCCACCGCCACCAACGCAGCCACAAGGTAGCCGGGTGACCCGCTCATGACACGGTACGAAAAAACAGCAGAGAAGGTGATGGCAGAGGGAACTACCCCCGTCAGCATGCCCGCGACGTCGAAAAGTAGTGCATGGAGCAGCCACACGAAAAATGCGAGCAGGATGGATGCCGTGACGTTCAGGCCGGTTTCTAGTTTGGCCATAGAATGGTAGTGTAGCTCATCCACCGAGACGGGGAACACCATCCTCGCCATCGCGCGACAGTCGAAAAACAGGATGAAGTACACCAGAACGACGGTACTGATACATGAGACATAGATGAGCGGAATGTCTGGGGATAAATACTTTTCGCTTACCTGTGGAAACAGGGGGCGGAGGGACGGTCAGCGGGGATGTCACAAGATTCCGAGGGGAGCGCAAATGCGTTGAACGCGACATCCACACATGCGCAACGTTTACTTGAGCTTAGGGCTTACCGCATCAGTCATAGGAACGGAATATACGTCGCTGGAGGCGCTGAAGCCATGGCCTCCGGTCGTGGCCAAGACTCGCGCCACGTTGGCCGTCGAAAGTGGTGCTCCACTTCCCGACATCCCAACCGAGTTGAAACGCAGTAACGACACATCGCCCGCCGAACCCGCGGATGGCAAACAAGCGAATGGCGATTCCCAGCGCAAACCCATTAGCGCAGATGGGGCTCGGCAATGATTCTCACCATCCATCGGCAGCTCGAAACGTGGCGGGCTGCAAATAGGCACGATATTAGTTTGTCAGTGACCGCATCTGGGAGCCGAACGGGTTTAAACCCGGCGTACATGGCAGACATCAGACGTAGCGGGGCACGAACCTGGCGTGGTGATGACCCACAGTCGCTGAATAATCCGCCGTAGATCGAAAATTCGCTAGTTTTGAGGTTGTAGAGGCCAGATTGTGCGAGGAGGCTCGGCTGAAAGGCGGTGCTGGCTGCACCCGCGGTGGCTCTGTCCCTTCCTCGTCGCTGCATGCGCCGCTGCTGGCGCTGCTGCTCCCGCCTTGGCTGCTGCTGCTGGCCCCGCCCCAGCAGTTCCACCCCACGTCGGTACCCGATGGAACACGATATGTAGATGGATTGCCAACCGCCCCTGCGTCTGCAAAGCCTTCGAGCCCGGCAGCGGAGCGGATACGCCGACTGCACACGGACGCCGCCATATTCACACGGCGGGTCCTGTCGGGTTTTGAAATAATATATAAAAACTCGTACCGACGATGTCCGATATTTCGCGCCGCGCCCCGTAGCGCGCACCAGCACGAGGCGCTCAGCCCGTCAATACTGACCGGCGACCCAAAACCCGGAGCAGGAGTAGATGATTTTGAACCTCCTCCACGGATAAGTCCCGTTACCACCGGCGCTCTGAAGAAATATATCCGGGTGTGCCGCGGGTTACGGCGGAAGGATGTCTGGTCCAGTAGTTCCTCACCAGTATTCGCCCGCGGGTTGGGACACCACACCGCTACGGTACCCCGTAAGCCGGTTTCACGAGTGAGCCATGACCGCTGGCAATGACTTGAAAACAAACCTGCTAACGATGAATGGGACAATTTGCGCGAAGTGCAACATGCACACTGTCGAACTGTCCTCCCCGCGTGTCGAGGAACTCGGTGTGTGTGACCTCGCAACGTCAGGTACGCGCATGTCGCGAACGCGATAGCGATCGGTGGAACGGGCAGGCCCGCAGAGCGAGGTACAAGGTACCTGTACGTGTATATCAGGAATAATATAGATATAGAAAATAATAATAATAATATAACAATACAACGCTATCCAACTACAGGGCTAGTATCTAGGTAATATATTTAGTACCTAGGTACCATAGGCATGTGTTGCCAAAGCACCTGCTCGCCCCTTGTAAGCCTTACTACTTTTCCGTCAATGAGGTGACGCCTTGAGACCATTTCTCGCTCTCCCAAAAAAATGAGACCTTTGCGACACTCCGCTAGTCAATAGCACTAGTTCAAATAGTGGCATGATCGGCCAATCCCACGGCCAAACGCCACCATACCCGTACGATGTGGCATGCTCGTTACTGCGGCCGTGACGTATTTAGCATGCACAACTATACGCGAGTAGCGTCGCGTCAACCCGCAAAACCCCATCGAGGGCGTTGCCGTTGAGGTGGTCGTAGGACACCCGGGGGGTAGATGCAAGCCGATTTTAAACAAAGCGACGATGCAATGCCCGAGAAGGTGAGCATAAAAGCGACAGACCCGGTAGGTTCAAGGGAACCAACCACTCCAACCCCAACCTGGCCTATGTTTGCATTGTTGGTGGCCATAGGAACACTACTAGGGTCGGGAAGGCTCGTCTTTTCGACGACGTGGGCCGTAATCGCGGCGGTGTTACGCCCGATGAATACGGGGTCGGCAACGTCGACACAATCGACTTGTGGAGGATTGGAGCAAGAAACCGACACCAAGTGCAACATTAACAATTTTTGACATCCGTTCTTAAAAGATGGGAGTCTAAAAACTTGGTATATTGCTAGACTTGTCTTGCTCACACATATTTCATCACTATTTTGCCCACAACTACCTTGATGGGCGCATGTCTGACGCCAACCAGGTGGCCACCAACGTTTGTAAGCGTTATTTAAGCTTTCGAACTCCCCAACCGAACATCCTATGTTAGACGCCTAGCACTCATACATGTGAAATGTTAAACTTTACTTTCTGAATAGATGGGAAAGAGCAAGAACTCCTTGCGAGACAATAAATGTAAAACGGTTAAACTCGTGTTTGCTAGAGCTTTTTTTCACGCACAGCGCACCACTATTGCCGATGCATGAGTTAGAATGGGGGTGAGGGGGGTGGTAGTGCACGCCGGAGTAGTTCCATGACGGCAAATAACTCATACATGTTACTTAGGGTGCGTTTACCGTGCTCCTTGAGGGACGTATTCAATATTACGTGAGTACGGTTTCTATGCACAATCACGGTGCATTGATAGGGCAACGGTAACAACAAAATCTGAGCAAGTTGCCGCACCAGCGGCTAACACCGGACCTTTCATATTCCATGAAACCTTCCGGTTGAAGACGTGTGTGAGACGCTTTATTTTAAAGACGTGTGTAAGATGCTTTATCGATTTCTCTATCATCATTGCGACGGAAGGCAGCTTTAAGCGCATTATTTATGAAAAGAAAGGGACGGCATACGCACGATCAAGAGAAAACCCCATATTATCTATTTATCATAGGTGAGGTCACCAGTGACCGAACCCATTTCACTTTTAGCACATGTGATAACTTCATCAAATCAACACCTATAACCAAAAACTTATCATGACATGTTGCTTACGGCTGAAACTTGCTTAAGGGACAGGTTTGGCATGCAAAGCGCTCGTACACACGGTATTCCATAGTGTACAGTACGAAATTTCAAACACTTTTAAGCCCTCCAAACCTCAATTGACGTTTCCAGTCACAATTGCGTGGCCGGTGACTCAATTTTACAAATTAAAGGTTCATTGCAAAGCTAATACAATGTACACTCCGACACTAATAGTTCAAATGAAAAATGGTCACGTCGATGGCCAGGTGATGGTTTAAAGTAAAAGGTCACCAGGGTCCAAAGCTATAATTTAATACTTAAAACATATTTCAGTGCTCTAAAAGTAAAGCATGAGGGGCTGAACTACAACAAAATAGTCAAACACCTTCCTTGTGCATATTAAAACATATTTTGATCGTTGTTGAGTCATATAGAATTGTTGAAATCTTACCAAGTGAGAAAACAAAAAAATCACGCAGTGCCAGCCACGTCTAGCGCCGCAAGTAACCAACTTCACCCGCTACCAACGCTTGAGCCTTCACCTTCTCCGATTCCGCTTGCCCTCTTGCACCCGATGTTACCTTCCATGCCTTCCGCTTTACCCATGCTTGCATCATCGCCTCATAAAGTGGGTTCCTTGGTTGCACATCGTTGACGTGGCGGGCAAAGCAATCCGGGTTCAGGGCCGGGCTGCCAAGAAACATGCAGACCCTCTTATGCGCTTTTCCATTCCATCCATCCAACAATAGTAAGGATATCCCACTGCCTACAGCTTCTTAGGTGCACACTACTCGATCCATCCGCAAACAAAATTGAATGGTTGCGGGTAAGTGTTAAACCATAGTCTGTGGTTCCGACAGTACCTAGCATGCACGTGGGCTACTTGTCACAATCCATAGCGGCCAATAGCTCCCACCCATGATTTCCCACTTTGATTGTTGATGTGCAACTTGCACGCTGTCCACTCGTCTTCGCTTTGCTGAGCAACCATTGGCGAGGAAACCTTGAGTGGCCGCTCGTCACGCTCCCAATCATGCACATGCCATTCTCCGCAAATCCACGCGCGAGATGTACACTAGCGACGCCACTATCCACAATCGCCGTGCGTCCGCTATCAAACCACTGCTTGGTGCATTACATGGTCTTGGCAGGGTTCTTATCATACTCCTCCCAGAAATCCTTATTCGCCGTGCTCTCCTTCACCTCATACAGCTTCACAAATATTATGCGACCTATATCACAGTCCGCAATGTGTGCGACTCACGACCACAATTGGCTGGCTTCCTAGCCACAAACATCCAGCCAAGCATGCAACCATTGCCCCAATACTTCCTCCGTTTGCTCTCGACAGTAAAAATGGGAAAGACATATTTAAAAAATCCAGCTCACATTTTTCAAATTTACTGTGCAAGTTCTATTCTGCCCCACGGACATAGCCGCTACGCAATGCGGGGTCGACTTTTCGACTTGCGCCCATCACCCGTATCTACCCTCCTACGTTTAACAAATTGAAATTGAAATTGTTTACAACATGTCCCGGCAAACTGGACCGGCTGCTGTCTCACGGGCCACTCTACTTCGCCATACAGGACTTATTAGCAAGTTGGGCCCGGGTCTCTCCGACCATGTACATTTCTTATCGGCACACCAATCTGCAATGTGTGACTCGACGTTCCTCGGGAGTTATATAACTGTAAGCAACCTCAGTAATTGCCACAGTCCCCCCACCTAAGCAGTAACAGCGTAATAATTTTGTAATCAAGAAAAACAGATCTAAAAATAAATCCACTTGTCTAGAAATGCAAAACTAAGCTGCTGCTCGACCTTCACGATGCACGGCCCGCTCCCACCGAACCGGGGTGTCGACCGGCCTAGGCCGGTCGGCGTTCGGGAGGGACGACGGGCCAGCCTAATCTAGCTCCCGCGTGACTTCGGTCTTGCCGAAGGTAGGAGGGGAAAGGCTGGCAAAAAACCCCTCCTCTCGCGGTCGCTCGTCGATCCCGCCGCTCCATCTCGTAAACCCCGCCCCAAGGTCTTGCCGCGTCCACCGACGCGGCGGTCTTCCGTGTCAAGGTCCCCCATCACCTCGAGGACAGGTGGGGGGGACCGAGACACACAGACATAGAAAAAACAAGCGCTCCTGCCTCCGCGCCTGAATTTTCCCCGCTCATTCCCCCGGTTTTTTCTATGTTTGGTACCCGGGTACCTGTCGGTTTCCCGGCATGTGGCCGTACCCTCCCCCCTCTGATCGCGCGTCCACCGAGCAGCCTTTTCTTGAGCGGGGGCCTCCGCGCTCACCCGGGCCCACGCTCAAGGACCCCTATGAGTATGAAGGTCTGTCGGGGTAGTGGGTGTCGAAGAGGGGGGGGGGGCAGGTCACCGTAGCCGGATCCGGCGGGCCGCGGGCGCCCGGAATTAAACCAAACCCTCCGTGCCGGGTTTTCCGGCGGCGCCGACCCAAAGGGTCGTCGCCGCTAGATCGTGTCGTTCCTCCCATCGCGAATGTCCTCCTTGCCGTCCCAGCTTACTCCTCCCCCCGGGAGATGACGTTGGACGACGTAGCGACGCGCTAGTGAGCGCCCTACCCTGGTGCTGCTCCCCAACTAGCTCGATGCCGGGTACGGACATTATTTTTAGTATCCTAAAAAGCCCTCCGTACAAGGCTTTCCGGCGGCGGCTGATCCTGAGGATCGCCGCCGCCTCCAGTAGCCGCTCCTCCATCTGCGACTCGCCACCGTCCTGTGTCATGTCTTGCCACACCCCTCGGTAAGGTTCGACCGGCACAGGGCTGGTCGACAGCTAGCGAGCGCCCTTTCCTGGCGCTGCTTCCCGGCTGGCCACCACCATCTCCAACACCCGCCTCTCACCGCTGATCCGGCTATACCCTCCTCGCCATCAAACGCTGCCGTAGTACAAGCCCCACTCCTAAAAGTAAGCCTGTATCTAGGAGTATATGTTAGCGAAAAAACATATCGGACGGGCCGAGCGGGAGATCTTGGCGCCGGTAGTGCACAGAAATTATTTTTTCAAAAGCCCTATGTACATGGCTTTCCCGACAGCTGCTGATCTCACGGATCGAGCTGTCGGCCCTCTTAGCCCCCTACCGTGCCAGGCCTGGCACGGCTACGGGGTTTCCAGCGCCCACCACGGGGAGGTGAGGGGATGCCGACGGGCCTGCGAGCGCACCCCCCTCCGGGGCCGCCGCCGCTGCGCCGCCGGCGGGCGCCTACGTTTAACAGTCCACCCTCGCTAGCTCCCTCCTCCTTGCCTTCCTCTTTTGATCACTCGCTGACGGACTTCCTCGTCGTCGGAGAGGGCTATTTCTCCAAAATCCACAATGAGAGGACTCCAACCCCGCCAGCGCTCGTGTCCGCGCCCGCGCCCACGCCCACGCCCGCGCCCACGCTCATATCCACCACGAACTATGTATTTTATGAACTCTTGTTGTTCCTCATCCTTTTAGAGGATGTGTTTGCGTATGATTCGTCGTTTCTAGGTACCTCAGAAAGCGAACCGCCCGAGTGCGATGGTTGTAAGCGAATTTCTGCCGCGGGGGCGAGGCTCGCGAGGGGCATTTCCTCATCGTGCTATGTCTCGTTAGCGGTCAAGTCTACCGCTGCACTACCACCAATAGACAAACCACTACCCACAACATGTTCCTAATAATCATGGGCGTTGGCGAGCTGAGTATCAAGACGCAAGAGGATCTCACCGGTCATCTCTAGCTCTTCTTCTGGGGCGGTTAGGATGTCGCTATCCTCATCGCGCGCGTCCCTCTCCCGACCTATGCGTTTATGTACTGCGCCTAGTACGCCGCATCAGCCCCGAAAGTGGCCACAGACTGCGTTGGTCTACCATAGTCAACGAAATAGGTGGCTCGTGTGGTGATAGTCGCGCCTTTTGAAAGATAGGTTGCGTGTTTGCGACGCATGTCGGCTGTTATTTTCAGTAAAAAACCGCTAACTGAACGGCTAGTGACTCACCATCAGGTTCACATTGCAAAGAGCACCGCCGCCAAATACGGCAATATTTTCAGATGATTTTTTCTTTCCGCGACGCCCCTGAGTGTGAAAAATGCCCTTGATCTGAGTTCATCTGCAAAAAACGAGTAAGCTGATTTATTATATGGGGTTTTTAAAAACGGTCACCTATGCTCAAACCTAATAGGTTAGGACACTGGTGACCGAAGCTACAAATAGATAGTATAACATGTTAACGCCGATGAGTAGGCTACGCGAGAGGCACACACCATATGCATCTAGCGCCGCAACGAAGGCTTGTCCATTTGTAATAAATTAGGTGTCGTTGTCTGCCCAAAGGTTGTGTGTGAAAGGTCTGCTCTACTCAAACTGATGGATAACATGCCGGAGCGTGTTTTCCGGGCGCCTTTACCCTAATGGCCTAATATGCTTAATTCGACACGAGAACTTGCAACATCGACGTCGCTAATGTAAAAAACTGCCAACAAAATGTGTTTCCCTTGCTACCTCCACGTTTTGCACATTATTCATGCTCAGTCTTAACTCGTGCTAGGCAGTTGCGGCGACAATAAGGGCTGTCGATATATTGTCGACGGTCGTAGCGCCTAGGTACTTTAACTTTCCTCGGCGATTGCTCGCGCATGCGCCTTTTCCCAAAGGAGCTATCACCGTGGGAATGTTGTTTGGGTCGAGGACTATCCGTGCATATAATTTTGGGCGCTTGTTTGGCCCGGTGCGCTATGGGCAAGAATTCGAAAAAGTATAACGGCAGGTTCAACCATGCCCGGCCAAGATGCCAAGATTGGGACGTTTGCCGATTCCATGGGCATGGTGCGAAGTGTCCATAAATGCCAGAATACCAAAACAGTAGTGTCACGGGCAATGTGCCAAAATATGAGTGAATTTTGCGGAAGTTTAGGTGCCCTATTCGTCGGTCGACAACGCATATCCTTTTTGCAATACAAGTAACTAGGTACTATCGGCGACCGTAGATGGATAGATAATGTATTAATATAGAGGGTGACCTTATTTGTATCCACCGGATACGGCGCTTCTCTTTCCACAAAAAACATACATCACTCACCAACATACAATTCACCCACAAACAGGAATTCATGTGGGGGGTTCACAACACCCGCCTCCTCACACACAACCCCACCCTGCGCTGCCCCATGTGTGGCCAATTCACTAGCAATGGACACATGGCCGGTAGCTGCCCCACCATGTCTGGCCTAAGATAGGACCGACACAACAGCGGGCTGCAACTCCTACTCTCCCTCCTAGAACGCCACAACGGAGGACGCTGGGAAACCATCACTGCGGACTTCGGTAACAAACCCATAAAATCATTTGCTTCCCCCACTCCTGCCCACACTCCACTTGACTGTGACCCACCTCACTCCACCCACATGCCCACCCGCTTTGTCGCTGCTGACGAAGGTCTCTCGCCCGACTCCCTAACCTCGTGCCCCGCCGTCCTCCCACCTGAGAGTCCCCCCCCCCGCGCTACGACCCCCGGCACACAAACCCGACTTTATCCGCCTCCTCGAACCTCGCTTCGTCGGTCACACAAACGGTCGCCGCCGATACGCATCCATAAAAAAGATTCAGATAGGGGAATGGAAGAACTACACGGACAATAACGTCTCCCAAACAGCTCACCTCATACGTACCAAATACACTCCCCTTGCAAACGCCATCCGCAGCCACTGGCCACGCACAGTGCTAGACATCCTCCCCATCGTCATGAGCCGCACAAGTACACCGCACTCTTCCACCATCACAAGTCTCACCTCCCTACTCACCGCCCGCACAGACACTCCTGACAAACTCATCTCCAAAGCACGCCTCAACACGTCTCGAATCCTTGCACAACTCAACACGCATACTGTCCAATGGCTACATCATCTCCTACTCATATACCGCATCAAATCCCGCACGACCTCCCGCCGCGCCTCCACACATTGCCCCTTCGCACGCCCATGAATGCACGCCGCCCTCACCTCGTCTTGCACAAATCCCCGGGGGGGAGAAAAACCCCCAAACATCCCTAGAGAGGTTGGATTTAGGTGGTCAACGGTCTAGCCATGACTTGTAAGTTACCTGTATGGCATAGTTGGGAGGGCCCAGAGACAACAACCGGCGCATACGGTGTTTGGTGTAAACCGGCGCATACGGTACATGTTGTAAGCAATTTCAATTTCAATTTCAATTTTGGATACGGCGCTATTTGTATCCTCGTACTTTGTGTTCCTATCTCCGCGATGCTTTGAAGGAGGGTAATGTTGATGCTGTGACATGCCTTCCTGTTGCTCCGGCTTTGGTTTTTTCCTTTTTTTTTGCTTGGGGGCTTATGCTGCCTTTTTTCAAGCATCTTTTTATACTATTTGTATCCGCGCCAGTTTTTGCAATTGGATTGTCCAAATATAGACATCCCAAGCTTTGATGGTACATGTACATCACTATAACTGCTATTAACTACAACCACCCGCATTATCTACTCGTGCATTGACTTGGTAGATGTTGAGGCCATGGAGTTAGGGGCCCGATAGCCATATTTGGTGTCCCCTTTTTCTCGGTGTCGTTCATGTGGGGCGGGGGGCTTGTATAGAGGTTTGGCAGGGGCTGCCTTCGTGGTTGTTAGGACCCGGATGTTGTCGTGGGAGAAGTTTTTGGATACGTGTCTGCGGTTGAGGCGGATGAGTAGTGTGCCGGTAGTCTAGGGGGGGAACTTACGACGTCCGTCGGGTGTCTTCGGTGCGAGGGGAATGGGCCGGGAGCATATACGAACGTTGTCGGGGAGTAGCTTGACTCCCTTGCGCATGTTAGCATCCTCGATAATTATGTTAGTGGTGGTGGATGAATATCTTGGCATGAATATCTTAGTAATAAGTTTATGGCGCCCGCCGGCGGCGCGACGGCGGCCCCGGAGGGAGTGCGCTCGCAGATATGCTGACACTCACCCCGACGACAATGCGAGAACATGTGCAAGCTAGCTAGGCTAGAGTTACATAAGCTCAGTGTAGTGGAGGGAGGTGACAAAACCATTTAAACAATCCCTTTGTTGTTAACAAACAACAATCTACTGTTAAACACCAAAAAGTGAAACATCTCTCATCTCTCTCCATCTGCACTTCCATATGCAAAAGCAACAACGGAACATAACATAATTGTGTCAACAGTTAGCCCTCGACATGCAAACTGCCACGCTAGTTTCGGAGCGTTTATCGATTTGCTTGATGCTCCTTATTTGACTCGAGATAGCTTCTCTTGGACCCGGTAAATACGTTATGGTAGTAGTGCCATTTGGAGGTTAGAAAGCCTATGACATCGACCTCGTGTTACAACGTGAACCCCGTAATGGTAAAACTTGGTTTCTTGCCGGTTCGATTTTGTGTAACGAAGCGCCTATCGAGGGCATGGCAACCCATTCCATTGAGCTCGTGTTTTGCCAGCTCAAAGGTAATCGTGCAACATGTATAACACGTTACACGTTGACCATTGGCGAGTCGAACTACGGTTTTAGTCTTTGACTTCCGGGCTGGTAAAAAAAAGCGTCTTATGAAGTCCTCCGACACGAAGTCAAGCGTTTCTGCACAATCGACCAATCCGGAAATTAACTGTCCGCCATTAGGAGTTTTCACGTTCAGCTCGGTTCGAATTAACGGGCGAGCTTCGGTGAGATCAGTCCGTACAAAATTGTCGTAGCGTAGCGATGAAAGTTGTAGACTCGTCTAGTGATACATGTAGCGATGGAGGTTTCACAGAATATGTTGTTGGGGGTGAATTGTAAAAGTCACAATCAATGTCGACCAACCATAACTGAGTAGGCCATGGAGTAGGGGCAACAACCTCTTGCCGGGTCTGGTCGTTAATCGACATGCGAGTGAACAACATTGTTCGAGCACAGAATTCTTGGTAATGTTTCTAGTGTCGAGTGATGTTGTTGAACTTAGCCATTAGGTATAGGACGAAAAGAGCCATCGTAATTGTTGGAGTTGTACGTCGACAACTCTCAAAATGGCATGCCATATGTTCCGCTAAGTCCCAAAGTGGGTTGAAGAACACTCGTTCCCCACTAAAGTCTCTCTCCAAGACACAGTCACTCGTCAAAAAGCGGGGTAATCACCATGTGAGTTGAGACCCTCGTCATCATCACAACCTTCCAAAGTGAAATCAAACCGTGCGTTAAGGGGCTCAAAGACAGAGTCGACAAGTTTCCAATCAATCGAACGTCTGGCTCTTACATGTCTACCAATGTCTCTCATCTTAATCTAACGACGATGACAAGCTATTGACTTAGCTGGTGTCGCTACTAAAGTCGATGGAGGTGCCGAAGAAGAAAAAATCACCTTTGTCGCTAGCTGTGTTTCAGAACGACAAGTAGATGTATCCAGCTACTCCAACTCGTCCGATGATCATCCTTGCCACCATCATTTTTGCTTGTCGGGCATGTCAGCTAGCGCCTTGCCCGTTACCTCCGGGCACAAGAAGAGACGGTGTCCCTTCTTGTAACACTTGAAGCAAAGTCCTTCCTCTTGGTGCCGTTATCGCTCATGAGAAGTCAAAGCTCCTGCGATAGCATTGAAATCAATTCGGCAAAAGTTTTGAGAAATCCGCCCGCGGCCTCCGTGATTGCCACGTCCTCGACCACGTCCACGACGCGACCTCTCACCACGTTCACGACCATATCCCTCACCACGTTCACTGCGCTTGGCAGCCATGACCTGTGGCTTAGGAAGTGGGCGCTTTTGAGCTTCTCGACCACTTCGAGGGTTACAAGATGGAATCGCTTGGCATCTATGTGGCGAGTCGGGCACGAGGTCATTCAAGAAATTTTGTAACTCAACCATCGGCATGTTGTAGTCTTTTTGTTGGGAGCGATGAGATTTGGATTGAGCTTGGAGCTCAAAATTCGACAGGCCTTTAATGAAAGTGACGCACTTCAATACGTCTGAAAATTGCTGTCGAGACCTCCTTTAAAAGCCGTCAAACTATTGGATGTAGGTGGCGTAAGTCCGGGACCCTTGCGTAAGAAGAAGCATGTCCGTAATTGAGTCATCTTTGGTGTTAGGCAACACGGACGTCTTACGAATCTCTATAACGAAAGAGTCGAACGTGTGTGGAATAGCTGCATGGGTCTTACGGTTGAGCTACCAACTGCTCAAAGGACCGGAGAACTGTGACGTCACCCACACAACAACGTTGTACGTGTCGGGATTGGTGATCCGCATGAGTAGCGATTGTGAAGTAATCAACAATTCAACCCGGGTACGAGAACGAGAAGGCCGGGAGATATGCGGGGGGGGCACTACGAGACGGAGGTAAGAGTGCTAGTCTTCCCATATTTGGGTGTCTTGGACCCTCCTACCTCCGTCGTATTCCGTTGCGCACCTTCGAAGCCGAAAGCGCATGCTCCCAAGACGCTTGGCGTAGTCGTAGTCCACGACGATTCCCATGTGTGATTCTCGACAATATGGCATATCGTTTGCGAGGCCATAGATGCCCGCAGTTGCATAATTTTGTAGTAACGCGAGAGCATACGACATAGCGCCGTCCTACGATTGACATGCGTTTGAGGCCGCCATGTCCGGTCACTCAAGGAGTAGCCCCGACGAGTTGTTGTTATTCTAGACGTATCCATCGCCTTCGGAGGTGTATCGGACGACATCGCAAAATTCCACGGCGCACATCACATGGCGCCCCTCGAACCGCGCAAACTCTTTTCCGGTGTGGACTATAAAATCACCACGATGTCCATTGATTCTCTCTTGGGAGCTTACAATGCGCGATGGACAGTCAATCATTGCGAAGTCACATTTTAAATGTGCACTAATGCCGATCGCCCAAGGGCGCGCTCGTGCTATTGTGAGGCTTCATATTTCAACCCCTTGGGCGGTGTAGCGACATGTACAGCGGGTCGGACGCTCGTATGCGGGCCGTTTGGACGCCGCAAGTCGGCATGCCGGGACGCGCGTATACGGGCCGTTTGGGCGCCCCATTTGGGCATGGCGGGTTTTTTGGCCTACACGGCTAGCTGGCCGGGATGGCGGGCTTTTCGGCCTACATAGCTAGCCGGCATGGCGGGCCGAAGGGAGCGATCTTTAGCCTCGTGGGCGGGCGTCCTGGCAGGCGGCGGGCGGCTTGGCGTCCTCTATTCGGCCTTGCGGGCCGCAGCGGGCGCTCGTCGGCCTTGCGGGTGCCGGGCGGGCGGCCTTGCGGGCGGCCTGGCGGGCGCTCTTCGGCCTTGCGGGCGCTCTTCGGCGTGGCGGGCGGGCGTCCTAGCGGGCGGGAGTTCCTGGCGGGCGGCTTGGCGGGGCGCTCTTCGGCCTTGCGGGGCGCGGCGGACGCTCTTCGGCATCGCGAGCCGCAGCGGACGCTCTTCGGCCTTGCTCGCGGCGTGGTGGCATGGCGGGCGACCGGGTGGGCGCGTGGGCAGACGTGCGCTTAGCCTGACGGGTAATTGGACGAGCTGCATGATGCACCGACCGCGGGACATCTTGGTATTACGAGACTGCCGGCCGCAATAACCCGGACGTTTTGGTGGCCGAGTATGAAGCGGAAAGTACAATACTATGTATGCAGTTGTGTTACATGCCAACATACCAAAAAAACACGACACAAGCCCTATTGTCTCCTTCAGCCTCATGAAGTACCCAACATGCATTTGGTCGACATGCGTTGCCAGCGTCCAATCGAACCGGGGAATAGAGAACGACGTCAACATCACATGAGGATAACCGCGGCCGAAGGGGCGACTTGGTGCGGCGGGGGTGGTCATGGGATCAGCAGCCGCCGACAAACCCCGTACAACGGATTTCAAGAATAAACCGCACCCCCGGGTCCTGCCCAATTTGGTCATACCCGTACCCCACACCCCTTCTAATATTCACCTTCGACTAAGGAGAATCCCCCGATTGAAGCGCCTTAGAGGCTGTGTTGCCATGCATGTATGTACGTGGGCGCATCCCCCAAAAGTAGTAACCGTAGTCGCATCAGTATGCGTCATCATCAACGCGAAAAGCAACATAGCAAGGTGCATGACAGCAACACGCATAAACAACATCTACATCATCGTCATCAATAACAACAATCTATGCACCAACAGCATAAGTATCAACAACCTTAGTTACATAAACTACAACGACGTAGAAATCATCACCCGCACATTCACCGCGCGGCATAGAAGCGTCACGCACAACATGGGGGATTGGTCCGAGAGTTTCCTAAATGCATACCAACAACCCTTATCCCACCAACAACTCATATCCCGTGGGCGCCCCCAAAAAATACCTTGAATGCCCTCGGGTCTTGTAAAGGACCATAAATAGGTGATGGTGTGGTGCAAAAGGGCATGAAAGTAGGTTTTGATGATCAAAGCGTGCTTGGAAATATGGTGTTTTTTGTTGCGGTAAAAACGCTTATTCAATGCCATCGCCGGTAAACATGCGCCCTATGTGCCGATGTGCCGCTGCATCTCAACAATCGTTTTTAGGCGGAGGCGACGATGATGACTGACCGGTTGCTACAATATTCTATCAATTGCGACCACCACGAAAAGGAAACACGGCGGTTTCTCAAATTGGTTGGGCTAGTGGCTAAGGAGCGGGGGATTCGAGTGCGGCGTCCGCCAATCCGCCGGACCGCCGGGGGGGGGGGGGGGCGCTTTCGTGATAAAAATCGGTTTCGGTATTGCCCATCATGCAATGCGGCGTCAACACGCATGACTAGTCGCACCGTCCAATAGTAAACATCTTCTAAGAGCTATACTTGGCTGCCTGTTTTTGCCTCAAAGCTTGGCCCTCAATATGTCACTTATCGGTTATGATGTTCTTCTCGCTCTTTGCCCTTCATGGTGAACCACCATCGCCAATTGCCGCTAGATTGTTTCACGCGCCGGCGGTCACTCTAACACAAGAATTGAAATAATTTACAAAATGTTTAAATATTAATAGTACCATTTATATTTTTTTCTTTTAAAATTCTTACAACTACGGGGCGTTCGCCCGCGCTGTTTTTACTTTCTCTCACGCTCCTTGTCTCCTACTATAGCTACCTCGCACGTTGGCTTGCTAGTATGGAAACCCTTTGCCCCCGTTTGCTAATCTTCTTGATACATCTTGCCGATGGAGCTGATTGTGGTTGCCTTACCTTTCCTAGTGGATTCAAGCCCGGCCGCATGCATCAATTTCCCGTCATTGCGTTGTCTTCAATTTATGATTTGCATGTAATACGAATGGCGCGTATGCAGTACTTCGGAGGAAAACGCTTTGTAACTTTCTTTGGTATTTGCTATCGACCGTTATCTTGTAACTTTGAAGTATTGAGTGTCATGCTCGCATACCCAAATTCCCCCTAACGTTGTTGGCTTTCGATAAGTTGTAGGAGGTTACAACAAGTGATAGTGAGACGACACTACATACGAGCTCGAGGGCGATCGAAGCATGGCCTCGATAACTTCCCGAGACTTTACCGTTACCGACCACCAAGCCCCCGTTGAATTTGGCCCTCTAATGCAAGAGTTGTGTGTCGTTGGGCCAAAAATCGGTATAAGAGAATGATTATATGGTCGGATGACGGTAAGTTCTTAGATGAACTTTGCCACCATCCGCGAAAGATGAGATGTTAAGCTATTTAATTCCCAGCGATACTTCTTGGATGACGGTAGGGCCATATTTTAAAGAAATGAAAAGAAAAATCTCGCCGCATTGAAAGCACAACCGCGCGGAGCAATACCGCACCACCACAATAAAGCACACCTCCCCACGAGCCCACAACAAACTCCACAAATGCATCCAAGGTAGAGATGCTAGAAAATCTAGTGGGTTTAACATAAACAATATGAACAGGGCGGGATGGCTGGCCCAAGTTTTATCGTGACGGTACATGGGAAAGCGTTTTTGGCGGAACGCATGTATCACTGGAGATGTTGTGGTCCCTTGGAGCCGAAAAAGTTCAAAATGCATTCTCAAGCACAGCCAAGTAATGTAGTCGTATTTTTCCACCGTTCTATAGGTCAGTTAGCCTAATCCTTAGTATTTGAAGGTGTGGCAGTGGTCTGCCTAGCCGATCCGTGACATTTGGCGCGACGGGTTTTGTTTTTTTGCGCCCCCGGGATATGGGACTGGCAGACACCCTTACGAACCCCCGGGATATGGGAGCCGGCACACACGCTCTAGAGGCGGCGTTTTGCGGCGTGACGGTGGTGCTTGCTTGGCACAAAATGATCAAAGGTACGTACGGGTACGGAGGTGGCATAAAAGTGATATTTAACAGTAGGTACTCATCGTACCGGTACCCAGGTACTGTAACGCGTTATCCGGCATTTTTTTTTTTTTTTTTTTTTTGAAGCAGCTGCCGTGGCGCAGGTGCGCGGGGGATTTGTTTGGATGACCCGAGATTCTCGTGGGTAAAATGTCAGTTTGTTCAGTCGTTAAGTACTGACAGGCCCTGGACTGCTAGGGCCGTTGCAGCGGCGCGCTGCCTGGGTCGGATTTCAGTAAAGTACCGTACTGGTACGGTGGCGGTAGCAGTCGGCCAGTCGCTATTCTACCGGTACGGGTACAGGTACGAAGGAGAGAATAATAAGCAAGAGCGGATTCGCCGAAAGCCATGTCTGGGATTTTCTCCCAACGTGCCCCCCACGACCGGAAGCCCAGCAGGCACGGCCTGTTTCACAAATTCAGCACCCTCCAACTATGTCGACCGCGTAGACTCCTGACGCACGCAGAGCTTAGGGCCCAGGGACGGAAGAATCTTATCGGATGTCCGGAAATGATAGCTTGGGTCTGAAGGTTTCTGTGGACTGGGCGGTGGGACGTGTGAGCGCCGTTTAGTTTGTCGTTGCTGAGGCGGCGCGGCAGGAAGGAGTAAAGGATA
Source organism: Tetraselmis chui (assembly GCA_026401115.1). NCBI lineage: Eukaryota > Viridiplantae > Chlorophyta > Chlorodendrophyceae > Chlorodendrales > Chlorodendraceae > Tetraselmis > Tetraselmis chui. The sequence continues at coordinate 10,834 of JAPMLY010000178.1, read as the reverse complement.
CGGGGATCTGTCTGCACCCCCCTACCCCAGCCCACCCTTCCCTACTGCATCCCCCTTTCCCGGAACCTAGGAAGCTTGCACATCTTGAGAGCCTGACGGGTTTCAACTTCCTAAGATCTGAGCGATTTACGGCGTTGGGGTGCTGTGTGGAGCCGCTGTGTCGGGAGCTTCGCCGAGCAGCCGGGCGCCGTAAAATACAGGTACGTGCGCGGGATACGGCGCCTCGTCACCCCGCCGACTCGCCGAGTTTCCAGCGACAGAGGGCCGTCAGAGTCAGCGGCTTATTCTTGTGCACACAGTGTCACGAGATCCACCGCACCACTGCAACAGTCACTCGCGCTATGTCAAACAGCCCAGATCCCGCCGTTGGCGTGGTAGCGTGTACTTCAGAGCGTCGGTGTTTTTAGGAACTGCCGGGTTGCTGATAAAGCCGGGGCGGGGCAACGCGCGAGCGGTGTATATGGGACTTCATCTCATTTCGGAAAATGGCTCTGAAAGCACGGCTTGTAGGCCAGGAAACTGTGGTTTCCAACATTATAACTTTGAGGAGCTGCACAGGGCTGGGCTGGGCTGGACTTGTTGGCTGTAGTGGAAGGGTCGCACGTGTTGCAGCAACTGTGCTGCGTATAGCAGGAGCACACGCGCATGTTTAGGTGTCAACGTCAGGATGAGGTGTGTCTTGGGAGAGAGAGGGGATGGGACTGGGCGGGGGATAGTCAGTGAACTGCTTGGGCTGCCTGTGCAGGTACTGATTGTGGCGGTTTATTCGAAACATGGAAGTAGCAGCAGACCTGTGTGAGGGTATTTGAGGAGGATCGACATGCTTGGGCACGCTACAAAGATGCGGCTAGCGCCAGTGCTGAAGTAATACTGTAAGCTGGTGCACGGCATCTCGTTTCGGCGTCAGCGAATGACAACGTATGGAAGCTGGTTGGAGGCACGTCAGGGGTAACAACACAAGCACGAGAACCTCAGATGTGCACCGTATCTTGGGAAAAAATAGGTATGGGTTTGTGCTGGAGCTGGGCTGGAAGTGAAGGGAGGGTGGTGCTTATGAGGCGAGACAGGGCACGCGGCTCCTCACTTTTGGGACGCTGGCTGGACCTGCAGGACTGGCATCTTGAGTGCTGTGGATAGCGGGAATATGAAGTTTACCAAGGATCGGAGCTCCTCGGGGTCAGGCGGGGCACGGAAGCAAGCGCGTGATGGCGAGGGAAGCCCTGTAGATCAAGCAACCATCCTCAAGCGCGATGAGCGTCTTGCTCGTGAGCTACAGCGGCGGTTGAATTCACGGAGGGCGCCAGTAGTTAAGCGAGAGCTGCGGACTACGAGGGAGAGGAAGCCACCTCAGTTCTTCTCTCCTCAGGTGATTTGTCCTATCCCTACAGGCACGCACGAGCACACACACACACACACACACACACACACACACACACACACACACACACACAAACGTGCACGCACGCAGAGGCATGTACACGCAAAAATATACACGCACGCAGACACACACGCACAAACACACACACACACACACACACACACACACAGTATTTCGCATGCTATTTACAAGAAGCTACTGGATTTCAAATCCCTCCGCTTTCACACGAGCATTTTGCGTAGCGCATGCTTCCTTTGCGGGATACGGGATTGTGGGGGTGATAGGGAATGTGCAAAAGCAGGCAACCAAAGGTTACGGCGGCTTCCATAATGTGGAGTTTGCGCGTGGGGGATCTATGGATGCTGCGGGTGAAGAAGATGGCGACGATGCGGAGGAGGGCTTCGGACACCAGAGCTTGTCGGACGGGCTTCATACTGCTAGGGAGGTGCGCACTGCTAGGACCCGCAAGTCTCGTACGGAGAGGCCGGTGCGCAGCTCAGCGGCCAAGCCGGTCTCTTACGCAGAGGACAGCAGCGATGACATGGAGGACTCGGGGGGTGCAGACGGTGGGGGGTGCCTAGTGGAAGCAAAGGACACTATGAAGCCTAACAGGGTGACGGATGTTGATCCGTACGACATCGCGACCGCTCTTCAGGAGGTGCCCGCTGTGACAGACAAGGTTGCATCAGCCGAGCAGGAGGAGGCGGAGGAGGAGAAGGAGCACGAGCAAGGGAATGAGGTCCCATCGGAATATACTGAAAAGTTTGAGGCTGGCACCTCGGGAGCATGGCATGTACCCAGTGCGCCAAGCTCCTCAGACGGCTCTGCCCACGCGGATCAAGCGAAGGATACGAAAGAGCAGGCAGGGAAGCGTCCTTGCCGGAAGAAATTTCCAAACCTCCCAATGATACTAGTAGATGATAGGTGGTACAGGGCGAAGGTTGTTAAGGTATGAGCGAGATGCCATGCCTGCCTGCAGAAGGTGACGTAGGGTTATGGTTACTCTTTGCACAGTGCATCTGGGCAGAATGAGATAGGGGCTTGCTGAGTCACGATGTCACTGGCGTTCAGGAAACCGAAGTAAAGGTTCGCATCACTATCCCAGGCTTCTCAAAGCAGAGAATCGACTGGATTGAGAAAAGTGATGAGCGGATCTGGACAGGGTCATACAGGGTGCGCACCTGTTACAAACTTGCAATATGCCGAATATATATATATATATATATATATATATATATATATATATATATATATATATATATATAGAGAGAGAGAGAGAGAGAGAGAGAGAGAGAGAGAGAGAGAGAGAGAGAGAGAGAGAGAGAGAGAGAGAGAGAGAGAGAGAGAGAGAGAGAGAGAGAGAGAGAGAGGAGAGAGAGAGAGAGAGAGAGAGAGACGGATAGAGAGACAGATAGAGAGACAGATAGAGAGGGGGGTGGGGAGGGAGAGAGAGGGAGGGAGAGGGAGGGGGTGGGGAGGTGGGGGGGAAGGCGTGTGTGTGTGTGTGGACGATAGTGGCATGTTCTTGCTTTTGCAGTCATACCTCTCTTCCGGGGCTGGCTGACAACTGCTGAAACCCACATCTGCAGGGGAAGGATTGGCAGTATCTTGGAGGAGGGGCATGGAAGCCTAAAGCGAAGAAGAAGGGCAAGAAGGCTCAACAGAAAAGTCACGGAGCTTCTCACAAAAAGAAGCAGAAAACTCCGCGTGCATCCCAGCAACGGGAAACAGAAGGGGAAGCTGAGTGTGGGGAGGTAGGGGAGCAGGATGCGGAGCAACCTGCGGATTCTAGTCATACTCCCCCAGCCGACGTTGTTTCGCGCGGTGATGACGCCGGGACGGCGCCACTAGCAGCCGGCGAGTCTGAAGCGGAGAGCCCCAGGGTTAAGCCCAGTGTGGGAGGCGCTCAGGCTTCAGAGGAGCCACCATGGCCACCTTCCGTTGGGTCAGCTGAGGTGACTATTATCCAGTCGCAGATGGAGACAAAGGAGAAGCAGGAGTACCATCTGGAGCCCGCAACTTCTCATTCTCCAAAGCAGGAGGTATGTAAAGTTCATCCCACTAGCTACCTTGCCAGTGGCGATCGTGTCTAGGTTGTCTTACTTTTGCGTGGCTGTTCATTGGTAGGTCCTCTTACCGTGCCAACGTGATCATCCAGCTAAGCATGACCATGAGCAGGTCGAGGTGGGTAGGGAAGTGGTCACGAGAGGCAGCTCTGATGGAGATGGAACTCAAAAGACAGTGGGAGGACAGAACCGTGTCGCGCAAGAGGCGGATAGCTCCTGTGCTGAAGACGGACAGGTGCATGGAGCTTCGAAACCGGTGGGTGTGCCTTTGTCTGGGGCGCACCCTGCCAAGCAAAAGCCGATCATTCATGCAGAGAAAGCTGCACTGGATCAAGTAGTGGATGGTGCTCCCGAGGAGGGTTGCGCGTCTGGTTTAGTGCAGGAGAAAGGAGTGGCGGATGTGAGGGGGGCAGGGGAAGGATCTGACAGGTGTGATGGGTTAGCTGCTACCGCTGCCTCTCCTCCACCTCACGCTCGTGGTGCATCGACAGAGGAGCAAACGCCCAGTTCAGTAGCTGCAACACAAGCTGTGGGCCAGCAATCTTTGGGAGGGGTCTCAGACGGGGACAACACGGAAGCATTACAGACGATAGCGCCTTCCAAATTGCCAGAGGTGCGCAAGAGGCCGTTGGATCCCCGCAGCTCTACGGTGGACGCGGCGGCCCATATGGTCTGGAGGCCGCAGCTGCTGAAGCAAGACTCGAATGAGGAGGAGCCACAGCAGCTGAGGAGTGCATCAACAGAGCAGGGCAGGCGAAGTGACGTGGAAATGGAGGAGACTGTGGCTGTCGAGCGGGCGGCAGTCGAGTGGGTGGCAGTGGAGCAGGCAGTCACGGAAGCCGAAAGCAGTGGTCGAAACACGTTCGAAGACGAGTATCACTTCATGCAAGCCACGGTGACAAAACAAGTCAGGGACGGGGAGAAGAATATCCGGGGAAACCGAAAGAGGCAGCTCGATCGGTCTCCCTCGCCATCACCACCTGTGGAAAGTGTGAGCGCACACGACACCGCCGTGCGAGTCCCCATAACCTCTCACATTGACCCCATGCAGGAGGGTCACACGAGTGTCGCCCTTCGCATTGCTCACAAAGGATTCAAGGTCTCCGCCCCCGCTTTGTTCAGCTGCCACTGCGCGCGCGTGTGTGTGTGTGTGTGTGTCTGTGTGTGTGTCTGTGTGTGTGTGTCTGTGTCTATGTGTGGAGGGGGGGGGCGGTCGTGTAATTGAGAATGTGTGTGTAATTTGTTTTGCTGGTTTTTTTAATTTGTCTGGGGGGGGAGGGGGGGGGGGGGGGTCGTGCTTGTCAGTTTATCGGTGTATGTGGTTTTTTTTGGGGGGGGGGGGGGGGGGGGGGGGTTCGGGGGTGGATCCTATCGTAGCGTGTCTGCATGCGTGTATAGTTGTTCAAGGGTTTTTTTCTGCAAGATTCTACATTTGTGTGTGTTGTGTGTGTGTGTGTGTGTGTGTTTGCGTGCGCGGGGGGGGGGGGGGGGGGGGGCTCGGGCTCGATGCTGTGCTTCGAATTATTTATATGTGTTTACACTTGCGTGTGCGCGCTTATTTGTATACGAGGATGCATGTATATGTTTATGTGTTTGTGAGTGTGTGTCGGTATGCGCGTCTGCGCGCACGCCCGCTTGTGTGTGTGAATGTGTGTGTGTGTGTGTGTGTGTTTGTGTGTGAGGGGAGGGGGGTTGGTGGGGTGGGGGGGAGGCGCTACAGAACCTCCGTGCCAAGGGGCTGAAGCGTGTTGCGGGCTGTGGTCAGGGTGCATGGAAGGAGAACGCAAAGCAAGTGGCACGCTTCCGCGCTACCCCTGTTTTGGACTCTGAGGATGACAGGGCGGTTGTGAGTAAACTGGCGTCGATGGTGAGTCAAATCCAGGATGCGCGAGGTGCCGGACCTGACCAGCTCCTGGGAAAGCCCCCAGCCTGCCCTACCAAGGCGATCCGGGGTACGGTTAGCAACGGTGGCGTGGGTTTGGGGGGTGGGGGTGGCAAGGCTGTTGGGCGGTCAAGTCGGGGGGTAAGCAAGGCGGTGGCGCGGGGGCAGGGGGGAAAGGTGAAGGGGGGGAGGGCAAGGAGGGGAGGCGGCGTAGAGGATCACGACATATCACCCGCTGACCTGCTGGGCGCGCTGAGCAGCAAGAGTAGCGCGGTGCAGAGGCTCGCGGGGCACGTGGCTGCCGTGGCGTCGGTGTCGTGGGAGTGGAGCAGGACGGGCGGTGCGGAGGTCGCGGCGCGTGAAACTCAGCCAGCTGTTAACCCTACTCGTCGCGAGGCACCCGTCCTGTTTGCTGCTGGCTACACAGGCGGACATGTTCGAGGCGCGGTCCAACGAGGCATTTGGCACATGTCCCGCCCCGACCCCCCCTACCCCTTATTTCGATAGGCAACCATTTCCCCTTAACTGGGTACCTCTCATGTCTACTTTTAATCATCAGACTGCTGTCCCTATCTTAACTCCCCTATTGCTCCTCTATCGCGCGTGTGACCCTTTTGAATACCTGGTTGTGTGTGCGGACTCAGTGTTGCATTTTACGGCTTTATGCATGACGTTGTGTCAGAGTTGATGTTGTTGGCGTTGGTAGGTCACGATGAGTGTATCGAGCTCGCACAGCGGTGGTCGTTCGTGTTGCTGTGAAGTGGAAAGATTCTTTGTATGGCGTGTCTACACTCTTCCCATAAAGTCCGTTGCTAGTGAAATAGGGCCTTTCGCGTAGGGTGGGTGTTTACCATGTAGGGTTTCTAGGGTTTAAGTGGACTTTAGGTCGTTGAAAAGGCGGACCGAAACTTGTGTTGACGGTGAGGCTAAGGGGGAAGCGGGGCACAAATGGGGCCCGTCACGGCTACGATATGACGTATTGGGGTTTGCGACCCAACCCCGATTTCGGGGTATACCCTGATTCGGGCGCCCCGGAATTCGGATTTGCCACACTTTGGCTCGTGAAAATCCCGAAATCGGCGACACAACATGCGGTTTTTATGATCCTAGCATGTTGTCCGCAAACATGGGAGCACGTGGGTGTGATGGCATGTGCCGTTAATATGCTTGACGTGGGTGGGCTCGGGGCCGGAAAACCACATCTTGGGAGGCTTAACTTCGCCGTACAGTGTCTGATTCGAGCAAACTAAGTTGCAAGTGGAAGCCCTTCCCTCAAGTCAATACCCACACACGCCTACATGCCGGTTTTCGCGTCAAATCCGCCGTCCGATGTCATCCAAGCCCTCGTACAGCCAAATAAAGCTTTTAGGGTTTCAAAACTTGCCACATTCGCGCGGGGCTAGCAACCCCTAGACAGGTGGTACCCGCACACCCGCTCCGCTAATACGCTCAACAATCAGCGCTCTATATTTCGTCTATTCACGGCGTTGCCCATTTCATGCCCCATGTTGGCATGGTGCCGTGCCCTTTGCCGCCGGCCAGAGAAAGGCCCGTGCTAGGGTACTTTGAAAACTCCCCGCCATTTTTCACGCCCGGCGATGCGCAAGTTTCTAAGGCCAACGATCCGCGCGCCAAGGTGCTTACACTCCAAGTTACGAAAGGAGCGCATTGTTGCCTGGATCACTATTATTAAATTACGATCAACCCAAACTAAACTATATCTTCTCAAAAACATTGAATGCATTCGCTCCTTGTATTAAGATCAAAACAAATGTAGCTTCACAAGTACCTAGGCTTTGATGATCGAAAGGTTTCAAGACCTAATAACAGCAGCGCCTGTCTCGTCGGGGAGCTGCAATACTCACGGCCAACCGCCGCTCGCCCTGCGTAGCACTTTCTTTTGGGACCCGAAGAGCTTCCATGTCGCTTGCCTGGAAACAAGCCCGAAGGAGTCAGTCGGCACCGCCGAGTTGGACGAGGAACGGCGTTCTCCTACCCCGTCCGCGGGTAGATCCTCGCCGAAGGAGCAATCGGGAATTTCGCGCGCGCTGCTCACAATGCTGCCCCGTCCCGCGGAGGGGCCGTCTGCCTTCTTGCGGATTACGGGGAAGGAGCGGAGCGCCACAGCACTTGCCTGCACGGAAGCGCAAACGCGGAGAGGACACCAACAAGTCAGACTACGTAAAGATATCTAGCTGGACAGTCCGCGAGTGTTGTTTTCCTTTTCTGCGCCCCCGGGACATGGGACTGGCATCAGATAAATCCACGAGCGAGTAAACCCTACCACCACCCGCGAATGGTGGTAGGTTATTCGCAGCTATGGCATGGGCGCGTCTCGAGAGAACGAACCACACTAGTCGAAGGCCAAGCACTTCAACTAAACGCGGTGGCCGCGCGTCGGGCGACACTGTTGACACGCGCGACACAGTTGATAAAGCGGAAATGTCGTCTAATAAGCCTAATCAATGAGACATTGTCCTTATTAACAAAAAATATACCGAGAACAGACAGGAATGGTCCTTGCTGCTATCGTATTTAACACATACTCGCCAAGTCGCAACCCCCATCTCGCAGTGTCCACGCCCACAGCCGAAAACCAGCCGCGCAAACATCTGTGTAGTGTCCATTTTATCAATACACGAGTGGCCTGTAGTTATGCATAAGTAATGCTTTCTGCTGATTTCTCTCTCTCACACACACACACACACACACACACACACACACACACACACACACACACACACACACTCTCTCTCTCTCTCTCTCTCTCACACACACACACACACACTGCACGCACACACACTCACACACCCTGTGCCTCTCATTTTATATCTCCAACTCCCCCAACCATCTCTCTCTCTCTTTCTCCCACACACTAATTCTCTCTCTCTCTCTCTCTCTCTCTCTCTCTCTCACACACACACACACACACAAATACACACACACACACACACAAACACGCACACCTTGTGCCTTTTGTAATAATGTACACATACTGTCTCTGTCACTATGAATTTTTGTACTCAGGAGCATTATTTTTGTAATCACTCCTGTACCCACAGTGGCGATGCGCAGTGGACAAAGACGTACCCCAATCTTTATATATTTGATCACAATACTAAGTGCGACAACATCAATGCACCATCTGTCCATTTAAAAAAATTTAAAAATCGCATTTCCAGTACCGAATCCAATCGAGCTGATGATACGGGCATGCCGACCGACAGACAGACAGACAGAGAGACACCGCTTTCAGAAGTAGTAGGAACACCGTACAGTGTTGGCCTTATTGTTTGGCTGGGCTGCTGACAACACGAGGTGCCCCTACTTTCCATTTGCCAATAAATCATTTGCAAAAAAACCCCAACGATATAGCCCTCAACTACAAAAGTAGCTTGATTTCACCCTACCGCCCATCACATGCTATACCCGCCAATGCTGATTGTGCGTGTGGAATTTGGTGATTAGGAGGCGTGTGCCGTCATGATGAGTTTTCTAATAAGGGGGGAAGGGTGTCTCATTACCTCCTGTGACACCTGGAACAGCCACACCGGCTGCTCCACCCCCTTCAGCTGGAACTCCCCCAGGTTGACGCCCAACAGAGGCACCGCGTCGTCCCCAGCGCCCTCCTGCATCAGCGCCCAGGTGGAGCCGTCAACCAGCACCTGACCCGGCGCCGCCTTGGACAGGATGCGCGCGGTGTGGTTGAGCAGCGGGCCAAAGTAGTCGGCGCGGCCGGTGGAGGGGTTGGGGACCTTCTTCACCACCGCGCCGTGCGCCATGCCGATGCTGAGGCGCGGCCCGTTGAAGATGACCTCGTTGCCCATCTGCCACGTCTGACAGCTCGGATGATCCAACACATCCTCCGCCCAGGTCACACGCAGCAACTCCGTCTGTGGTTGCAACCGCGCATATCATAGCAAACCGCATGAAAAATTCGTCATTCACAAATGCTGCATTCCTACCTGCAAGCACCCCCAGCCACTCCCGCCCAACAACCCCCCGCTCCCCGCCCCCCCCCCCCCCCCCCCCCCCCCCCCCCCCCCCCCCAACACGCACAAATCACGCATACAAAAGCACACAGACCCACACGCAAAGCAAAGAAAATAGTCACATACACACACACACACACGGAAAGCACACAAAACACAGAAAGACGAACACCCATGACATTTACTTGTGTTTCGAGCTCAAGCTATATTTGCATGTTTGATTCAGCAAGTCCGCCTTCTCACAAGCTTCCAACCAGCCTGATTGGCTTTTTTAACACACTATTAGCACCAAAACGGCACAGGAACAAAATAACACACTTGCTTCCGCGACGAATATGCGTGAATGGAAGGTACGCATCGCAGGGAAAAAACTCAGTGACTGCTACCATCAGCCATGAAATGCTTGATCAATTCTTGGATCACAGGGGCTGAGGTGGGACGGCGCACCTGCACCGCGGTGGCCCAATTAACCGCCGCAATGGGAGACTCGAAGGCGAGCATGAAGCCGCCCTTGTGCTCCTCGCACTCGTACCTGCGACAGTGTTCAGCAGACAGAGCGACTGCTCAGGAAGGGGCACCACTTGTGAAGCAGAGACGAGGGGAGCGGAGTCGGCTAAACCTTGTGAACGCCATAATAATGCCGTGCGTATCGTAATAGTTTCCAATATTAATAGCACATGATTGATATGATCGGCTTTGATATTCTATTTTCTCGCGGGCCGGGCCGTGCGTACCCCCCGTGACGAGCCAATACAGCCCTGACACATTGGCACAGTTTCGTGAGCGTCGTCTTGGCGTCCTCGGGGAGGTCTTCCGCCAGACTGTCAATACCGTGGACAGACGTGAAGCATATCGTGACGCTCTCCTACGGACGGAAACATAAGACGACGGCCGCAGTCAGTGCGGGCAGCGTAGAGTGTGGCGCTCGAAGGCGACATCAAAGCACAAAATATAATTGTAATCAAGTCTGATGCTAGGAAAAAGGATTACAAGTTTCAAATGTAACACGACAATAGCCATTGGTACATAAAAAGATTCTTACAAGAAAAAGCAGGGGAGGCCACTGAGCAAAAAGAGGCAAAGAGGAAGAAACCATCTGTACATTAGGGTGGCATCCTGGGGATGGTCTGCGCTGGAGTTTCTGCACAATGGAAAAGCAAATCAGGTGTTTCACATCTTGATTACTAGATTTCGTGTACCGGCAAGTTTAAAGACATCCGGAAATAATAGGCGGTTAAATCACAAAACGCGACGCTGAATCATCCGAAAGAAGAGGATTTGAGGACAAACGAAGACGCCGCTCGGGCGTTGCCTCGACCGCCGCAGTTTACGCGAGTTTCTTTCAGAGTCTCACGGCTTATGATTACCCAAAGAAAGCTTGGGCCGATATTCAGAGCAACCCATTATTCGCCTTTGGCCCCCATAGAAGAGATTTACAATTAAATCCATCATAAATCACGAGATGGCCGGTATACTCAGAATAATATAACGTACTAATAGTACCCGTACCCGTACC